>JAIUND010002486.1:0-22090 GCA_034699125.1 Gisinianus flammeolus
TCAGGACCATGGAATACAAAGGAAGACCAGGGCAGGTTGTTGAAAAGTGGTCCTAATATCTTGCATAACCCTCTGTACTACCAACAGTACCTACACGATCATGAGAGAGAAATGTTGTATCCACATATCTATAGAATAATTTCCAACCAGAGTACACTCGACGACTCTTATACAAAGTACGGACCTTGATCGTTTTCCTCGAGTAATCTGAAAACTAAGTGTAAATAAGGATGGAGAGAGAGAGAACCTTACGACTTACGACAGTGCTACATGTGCACATTATTATTATGATTATTATTGTTTCTCTAGAATATGGACATGAGCTGTGACTGGGATGTCTTGTACCTCCTGCCTTGTTTCTTGTTGTTAGAGTATTTATATTCACAATATCCCTCTTTCTCTCTCTCTCTCTGTATTCTCCGGAAATATCCCATTCACTGATATGTTTATATTTTTGAGTTGTGTCTGTGTGTTTGTCTACACTTTCTATTTTGTATTTGTGTGCATTTTCTCCTCTCCTCTCCTCTTTTCCTCAACTCTGTTCATATTCTATTATAGAGTTAACGAGGATATTATGTGAAGGAATGGCGTGTATAATCGTAGAATCGAGTGAAAACAAAAGGAGGATTCACATCCACAAAGGTGGTAATTTTAATATAGATTAATTCACAATGTGCGCATTTGGCATTCAACATTCGGCATTTCTAGAGAGGGAGAGGGAGAGAGAGAGAGAGAAATGAGAAATGAGAAAGAAGGGCATGTCATGATCCATCCACGATGAAAGGATGAACTTGTGCAACCATTTGCTCATGGGATATAATAGGACAATACACACGGATACAATGGTTCTGCTTGATAGGCCATAGTTAGCTGGTTGACTGCAAAATGTGTGTGTGTGTGTGTTTTGTTTTGATGCTTTTGCTTTTGCTTCCTGGCTTGCCATATACAACATGTACATGGTCAGAGTCTGTAAACTGTAGAGACTGTAGAAGTGTAGACTGTGAGAGGAAGAAGACATGTTCACATTTACTATTTAAGCATCATTTATTAATGTGTTTCACGAATTCTCTCTCTCTCTCGCTCTCGCTCACTCCCTTTCTCTCTGCTCCATTGAGTTAACTAGGTGACTCTCGTCATTGACTGCATAATCCTTAACACATTAACTATGGATGAAGATTAGTGAGTGAGAACATGTGCTTGGGCTTTCAAAAAGTCCTGTATAAACACAAGAGTAAGGACGGAAAATAGCAAATGCATGTTGTTTAGATGGATGGAGGGAGAGAGTGAGGAGACCAAGACAGTGAGAGAGAGAGAGACTCAAGACGCGAGGCGTTTATACAAAGTCAGTCTCGTTGTGCATATTGTTTTGGAAAAGAGCAGCTGGAGTTTGTAGATTGGAGAGAGAGAGAGAGAGAGAGAGAGAGAGAGAGAGAGAGAGACTGTGGGATGTAGTCAGAGGAGTAGTGGCTCGTGCTCCCTTAGCTCCATGAGATGAACTACTTCAAAGAGCATGAAATTCTTGTCGACTTAATCTTCATGGGGCTTAAGTGTATTTACTTGAAGGAGTTTACCTGAGCGCTTCCTAATTGAGAAAATAAGCTCTTCTTCATACTTCTCTCTCTCTCCCTCGCTCGCTCTCTTCATCTCACTCTCGTCTCCTCTCTTCTCAGTCTCCAGTCTCAGTCTCACTACAAAAGATCTCAAACAAGCAAGCAAAGGAACTGCAAACTGTGAAGGGCTCACTCTTACTTTCCTCCTTCCTTCATCTTCTTCTTCTTCTATACTCACTACATATCTTTTCAATCCTTTATTTGGTATTAATAGTAGGTAGTCGATCAAGGAGCTACTTATGCTTTTATACGTACCTCCTTCATCTCATCTCATCTGCCGCATCAGTCTCCTTCACTTTCTCTCTCCTCTCTCTCTCCCTCTCTCTTTCTCCCTTTCTCATTCTCTCTTCCTCCCGCCTTTCCTCTCTGCTTATCATCAACAATAATTATGTATTTCTCCCCCAAAACATGCAGTTTCTATATCTGCACGATTACTAATTCACATTACTAACCTCATTTTGCTAAATGTAATTTGTCTAATAAATTCCAATTTCTCTTTTTGTAATTGACTTCAAATCTGATTAGGGAAAGCCCACATTTTTCTCCGTCGCTTCTCGCAACGTTTGAGCCCGTACATAAATAAATTCATGATGAATTCTATTTTTTATTCTTTTCTTCATCTGTACAGTTAATACTGAAGATGCGAATAAAAAAATCTAGACATTTCGGATTCTAATGGAAATTCATTGGAAGCAACTACAATTGTGAGGGAAATGAGGTGTAAATATAATGTGAATGGGCATGATAAGGAATGAAACACTTTTGATTTAAATAAAAGCAACAGACTCAAGCCGTAAATATTGCTGTGTTTGTCTGTGTGTGTGTGTGTGTGTGCGAAGAATTTGCTTTTCAATTTTCATTAGTTTCACATTGGATTTCGGTTATGTGTTGTTCGTTGTTAGCTGTTAGATGTTTGTGGTTTTACATAATGGCTGAGTGGGCGATATTTTCAACGTTTTTGAGCGTAAATACACGACGACTACAAACTTGGAGAAGGAATGCATTTGTATTTGTATAATATCTAATATGTGGATTGGTGGGGGTAGTTAGAGCGTGCCACTTGTGAGAGACGCGAGTCTTGATGGAATGCGAATGCAATAATAATAAGGATATGGCTTGTAGTTTGTGTGTCTGTGTCTCATTGAGAGTGTGCGAGTGTGTTTTGTATGGTAGTTAAGAAGGGGAAGTGATTAATGCGTTTTATGGCCAATTTACAGTATAATTGCACATGTTTGGGTTTTACGAGGTGAAAAGTACAGACGTGCATAAATATAAGTGTGTGTATGTATGTATGTGTGTGTGTGTGTGTTTTTGTCTGGAGCACGAAACATGAGGTCTCATTACGTACGTGTGTGGATGTGGAAGCAGTGAGTGTGAATGGAAGAGACATGATTTTTTAAAATGGCTGATTCATTGTAATTGAAAGGTGACAGGTGAACATGGTTTTTTTTTTGTCTTCCTTCCTTCATTCCTTCCTTCCTTTTTGAGCTCCAACTTGTTACCCGACTCACAAATCTCACACAGATCAAGCCATTCCTCTATATGTAAATAGAGGAATAGTACAGAGGGAAGTAAATAAGATACATGCGTATTTTTGGACGAGGAAGATCAGTGGAAGATTGAAGAGTTACAAGTTTACAAGACTTGGGATATCGTATCATCGTATGTACGGAGAGAGAAGTTGTATGTATAGATAATGTATTCTTTATTTAACCCAAACCCCATTGAGATAAATAGAGAGCGAGTCAAAAGTAAAGTGTGAAAACAACACACACACACACACATACATCGTAAATGCTGGTGGAAATGAAGAGACAAGAACAAAAAGTTGAGTCGTTCCCGCAGTGTCTGCTGAGTGTGACTCCGTGTGTGTCTGTGTAAATGTAAATGTGTATGTCTAGGAAATGATACAGTTTACAGTTATAGTTTGTGTAGTTGTTGTAGTTATCGGAAACGGTGGAAATGTACCTACAGATATGCTACAGATGGAGAAAACATACAAAAGTACAGTATAGACTAAAAACCCCCCGTGTTTTACATAAGGACTGGAGAGAGACGGGGTTTTTTGGCACAGCTTTACTAGGATTTGGCCTGACTTACCCGCTGAGTCTCCTCATGTAGTCTGTCCACGTGTGAAAATTCACATTCACATCTTTCACTTGCATCTATATCTTTCCCTCTCTATCTCTATCTCTCTCTCTGTCTCTCTCTCTCTCGTTGTCCTTGTTGTAATGCACGTAGTTTGTGGTTTTGAGCTGACATGTGCATGTTCGCATTTAAATTCTACTTAATTCCACCCAAATCCAAGTCACACATTTGCATTTATTGTGCTTATCAATTGTGAGATTTCCTCATGACACTCAGGCACGTATTTTACATTCCACATTCCGATCCCACACTCAAGATCTCTTTCCATGTCATTCCCAATTCATTTTGTGTACACACATGCTCATTGTTTTCTCTACATCTCTCTCTCTCACTCTATTTCTTTCTTTCTCTCATTTGCTCTTTGCAACGTACACTATACAACTTGCTAACTTTCCACTTGAATTGCTCTTAGTGCTCCAACTTTTTCTCAATATAGTAATTTTTATAGCACACGTATTCTTGAAATATTCTACACATTTAAAATGAGGAAATACGAAGATTTACGGTCCGAACTCCAAATTCCAAATCCCAATTCAATGTAGAAGAATAAAATGAAAGGATGATAATAATTATTTTAAAAAAAGGAGTGGACAATCCTTGACGACAGCTGATCATGAGATATGGAATAGGAAAACAATGGGAAACGTGGTGGTGGTGTCCATTGGATTTTGAGTTTTTTTTCTTCTTTTTTTGTCAATAAAAATTCCATAGGCAAAAATATGACGTCGTGTGTAATGAATGTTGTTGAGGAATTTGTCGTGGAAATCATTTCGGACATTCTGGAGGAGGAAAAAAGAGAGGAGAGGGGAAAGAGAGAGAGACCATTTATTATGAGAACTGTACAGGGTTACAATTTTGTAGTTATTACATGGCACATGATGTGCAAGCAAAATAATAAAAGGTCGTTTTCTCTCGTCGCCTCTCTTTTACCACCCAACCGAAAATTTTCTTTTTCTCTTTTTCTTTTTCTCCTCTCTCTCTCTAGAGGCCCAAGAAAACGACAGAGAGTGAGAAAGTGAGAGGAAGAGTGAGAGACAGAGGGAGAGAGAGAGAGCAAGGAAATGTAATGCAGTGGCAACAGAATGTTGCCCATTCTCAAGTCTGAAATCTTACCATTATAGCCAGTAGGCAGTAGGGAAAAGGAAAGAAAGGAAGAGGGAGAGAAAGTGTGTGTGCGTGTGTGTGTGTGTGTGGTGACTAGTAGTAGTAGTTGTTGTAGCGACGCAGTCTCACTAACTATAGCGAACCCCGTACCGAACATCATGATAACGCCGAGCTATACATAAAGTTCCACGTAAGAGCTGTTGAGAAGATGACAATAATCCGTAATAGGCTCATTGTCGAGGACGTTGTCGCCTCTTTCATGAAATGATTAAGGGTGGAATCATCACAATAGGAAACGAAAGAAGCTTTTTTTTCTTCTTCTCTCTCTCTCTCTCCTTTTCTTTTCCTTAGGAAAAGATTTCTTTTCTTCTTCCTCAACTCTTGCTCAAGTGTGTGTGTGTGTCTACTCACACTTTTTATGGATGGGAAGGATGAATGTCCACACAACCTCCAGGAGTTTAGATCAAAAGGAATGATTGTGCTTTCACTACAATAACTACAAGTGTTTCAAAAAAGTACTTCTTCTTCTTCGTCTTCTCTTCGCCTTCCTCTTCCCTTGACCTCTTCGGCTACTTTAATGGAACTCTCACAATAAACATATGTACACTGTTGTATTGTACTATCCAGTACACATTCACATTCACATTCACACTTTGGTCTTCTCCAGGCAAAATATGCCATTGACCATTTTTTCCATATACTTTAACTGCATCCTCTTGAATTTTGAGTCACAAGATAACAAAATCCAGTTTTTTCCTCCTTCTATTTTTACATTCTTTTTTATCTTATTTTGTATTCGGAAATGTGCTGGGGGATCATTCTCTTATGTGAGCAATAAATTTCCGTATTGTACACACACAAATATGAAGCATGATTGACGACAGCCGTGTAGTATATATATATATAGTTTTTCAACAACAAAAAAGGGAAAAAACGGGAATGGCGACCCCATTCATTGATTTTTAAATGTGTACACTGTGGGGAAAATGGGAAAAATTCCCACAAGCAAACGCCAAACGGGAACTGTGAATAATTTTGTAATGTACATATAACAAAAAGTAGATGCAAAATGATGAAGGGATTCCCCCTTTTTTTGTATCGTATAATAATTTCGAGAGAGAGAGAGAGAGTCTCAGTTCCATCTGGAATCTGGATCGGGTGTGTGTTCAGTTTAATTGTATTATACACAATGCAATGAGGGTGGTTTTCTGGTATCTCCCGTGTGCTCTCATGTTGATACAAAAATCTCTACCACAATTCGGAATTCAGGCTATGACGAAAATGGGGAACAGATTAATTTGTTGTGCATCAAGTTCAGTTGTTGTTATTATTCCAACTTCCAAACTTCCGACCCTTTTGTAATTGCAATTTTCTAATGCATTTCGGACTAGATTGATTCGACAATTGTGTGATGATAAAACCCAAAAATGACGTATACAATGTTTTTTTTTCTTTTGAATTTACTTTTTTCAGGGTCAGACGGACTTCAAAATGTTCATGTGGTTCAAACTCCTAAATACGTCCGGAGAGGAGACACAGTGACGCTCGTCTGTCAGTATGATATGGAACGAGAGACTTTATATGCCGTCAAATGGTATCACATGATTTCAAATGGAGCATACTATCGTGAATTCTACCGGTAATCCGCATCCCAATTCATTTCCTTTTTTTACATTACATATATATTGTATATACAACATTATCTTGAGCATCTCAATTGAAACCCGCTTCTGTTTTTTTATTCTTTTTTTTTGTAACTTAGTTACGTTCCGAAGGAAGTGCCGCCTACTCAAGTATTTCAACTACCTGGAATTAATGTCGATGTAAGTTGAAGTTGAATTTGAACAACTCGATATTCGATGTAAATATGTAAAGCATGGAACTTGTCAGTGTGTATCGAGTAGTTTTTTTTTCTCGTCAAATCAAATGATTCTCTGTGGGATTCGATAAATTGAACTTGATTCACTGTGAATTTCTGAAGAAGAGGAAGACGAGAAAAGTTCTGGTGTGGTCGTGTGGTGGAAAAGTAAAATATTTCCTAATGATAGTAAAGCAGACAAGGCGTAAACTATAAAAAAAAAAAAAACTAGACTACATGCTGTATATACTATAACTTGCTTTTCCTTCACAATGTGACAATGATATAGATATATAGGCCGACACTATTCTTGTATCGTAATCTAAGTAGCTTGCAAATTTCATATGAAAAAAGAGAAAAAAAAAAGAAGAGAGATGGAAAAAATATGAAGGAAATGGTACAGAGAAAGAGAAAGAGAGCAAAAAAAGACGACAAGATTTTCTCAACTACCCGGAACTTATTTATACGTCTTTCCCTTCACTATTTTTCTCTATCTTACTTTTCATTCACCTCCTTTACATTTTTCAAGCTGAAATGACTTTGTCGTCCGTCCTCATCCTCATCCTCATCCTCATCCACATCCACAGTCATTCGCATATGTGTGCCTGGGAAAAGAGATGTAGAAATTGAACATGAACTACACTCCATGGAGAATATTCAAGCTATGGTGGTGTGAGGAGAGTGAGAGTCTCTTTTGCTTGCACACACAGTAAAAATTGAGCCCATCCATGCAAGTATAAAATTCAGAGACGTTTCACTCATCGTTTGTTCCGCTGTTGTCGTCATGTGTCGAATGTCTGCCTTCTTCTTCTTTTTCCCCACACAGTTTTTTTATTCTGCAGAGAGAGAGAGAGAGAATTTCTCCTCAGTCTTTTCTCTCATTTTCTCTCCTGATGAAATAAAAGGATAGGCTTCCCAGCTGAAGATTTGAGAAGTACGGATATTTTTTCCTTTCCTTTTTTTTTAAAAAAAAAGTTGGACAAAAGACTAAGCTTCACTTCCTTGACGTTCCTCCAGATTCAAAGGACGTAAACGTAAACAGTAAGGACGGATTCGAGAGAAAGAGTGAGAAAAAAAAGAATATGTATATTTACACATTTTCATTTCAATGTGGGAAAGAAGTAAATCTTATTGCTCACTCACGACGACGCACTGTCAAATTCGTGGGTTCATATAAATATGTATGTACTTTAAAACCGTTCAACTCAACTTAAATCTCTTCCCATTTCTTTCTCTCTCTCTTTCACTCTCTTTCTGTCTATTCAAAATCCAGTTGAGAGTTGAAAACAATTTAGGAGCTCTGTTCAATACATTCTGCTAACAATAGCACAAGTGAATTTTGATATAGACGATATAAAAATGACTACATTCTCAAGTCTAAATCAAAAGATGATGGGGAAAAAGACGTTTAAGATTTACATAGACAAAACCAAAAAAACAAAAAAAAAAAAAAACATCGAGAAGATTTACCAACAAGTTTCTGTTTGTTTTTTTACACATATTTCCTTGATTCTCATCTCATCATTCCATTAAATATGGGAGATGTGATAAAAGAAAGTAATAAAAAAGAAATAAAAAAGAATGTAGAAAACAAACACAAAATCCCATTTATACTTATAATTAGGCCCATTAATTTTGGATTTTGGTTTTGGTTTTGGTTTTTGGTACATGAAATGAAATGAAATATGACAAAGTGTGTGTACACTTCTACTTTCTACATACAGTATGATTAAACTGTGAGAGGGAAAGCTGTACTGTGGACTGTGGAGCCATATACAAAATAGAAAAGTGAGGAGACAGATGAAGATGTAGGCCTTGATTTCCTGCCAAAAATTAATTTTTTTCTCTCTCTCTCTTGTACTCATCAGCTTGATGGTGGAATATCTATCTGTATACAGTTACAGAGACTGGACTGTGACTCCAAATTATACAGACTATAATTTCTCAAGTTAATTTAAACAATTCAAATGTAATTCAAAAGGGACACAAATCTTTTGTTCCACTCCTTCGGGAGAGAAAGAGAGACAGAAAGGGAGAGAGAGAAAGAGAGCGCGAATGGATAGAAATAGAAGCAGCACAAATCCTGGAAATAAAAACTTACAATTCGTTTTGTAAGCAATTTGTCTCCGCTCTTGCCCATTTTCCATCATGCAATTCTTCAAGTTGGAGCTGAGAAGAGAAGTGGTGGAGAATCTTGGAGAAATTTACGAGACCACCAAATGAGAAAATCTGATTCAAAAACGCACAGCACAAACGATAAAAATAAATCTTTTTCTACATGTTTGACTCGCCAAAAAAAAGTAGAGAGAGAGAGAGAGAGAAATTTCGAGTATAAAAAAGTCGGTGAGTACTTTGGTGCGACTGCATGGGTGCTCTACTCCGACTCCGACTAAAGCTTGAGGTGTAAGTAAGTAAGTAGAATGACGACAATTGAAAAGAAACGGAGGAAACAGCGTTCATTTCTTTGTATGCCCATGTACAAGTGTAATAATATGTGAAGAGGAAAAATAAATAATATGAAGGGAAGAAAAAAAATCCTGGGAAATTCTTTTTAGCACAAGCTCCACACAAAAAAAAATCCCGAAAGGCTTCAACCACAAGTTGAAATTACAAGTGTACATACATACCGTATACAGATATATTTATATATATATATATATATACTATACGGGCTGCATTACTTAGTATACTTAGCATACAACTTGAGTGCAATAAGTGTGTGCGAGTGTACAAAGAAGATTGTAGGATTCTTCATAGAGGATATCTATCTGTATATGAGTGAAAAGGGCGTTCTCTCTGTTCCTCTTCCGTTTTTTCCCTGACTTTTCTTCTTGTCCGACATTGTGGCTCACATAGATTTCACTATACATAACTACTATACTTCTTCTACAGAGAAAGATAGACAGAGACAGAGACAGGCACACATTTATTCCTTAAACTTCTACGAGAAGAAGAAGCCGACAGAGAGGAGGGAAAAGAAGAAAACCTGCATATGAGAGAGAGAGAGAGAGAGAGAGAGAGAGAGAGAGAGAGAGAGAGAGAGAGAGAGAGAGAGAGAGCGAGAGAGAGAGAGAGAATTGAGAGAGAGAATTGAGAATAGCTCGAGATTGGATAGGTGGATATAAATATTTATCAGGCGTTATATCAAATAAATGGTTACCACTCTGTACCACTCACTGGGCTCTTGCCAAAACATATCTCAAAATTGAATTTATATCACTTACATCTCACTTTTCCCCTCCGTCTTTCCATACCAGTTCATATATAGCCGACGTCGTCTCTTCGTCTCTTCATCTCTTCCCCCTCAAAAAAAAAGAAAACCCTCAAAAAAAAAGAAGTCTTTTCCCAAATGCTCTCTGAAACTGAAACTGAACAAACATCAAAAAGAACTTTTTTTCCCTCATTCCCTCTCAGTCGCAGCGCAGAGTTAATGTGTACAAATTTGTAGAATGTAATAAAATATAGTTAGACACAACGATTAAGGATGGTGCAGAGTGAACTCCTTCACTCCTCTAATCTATTTCATTTATTAACAAAGTATATTTTTCATATTCGGAAGGACTTTTTGCATATCGAGTGAATTTTCCATGAAGATTTGGTGTATACATTCATGTTGTTGTAAATATTTATATCGTAAACCCGTCCGCACTTACTTCCCTTCTTCATTGAGTGCAGGGTAGTGAGAGGTTAAGAAACGTATTGCCGATATTTTACTGGTGTGGGGAAATGATTTTTTTGTTTTGAGGACGACGGAGCTTTTGGGAAAAGTCAAATCAAACCGTCAAGGGAGCAAATGGAGCTGTTGGAATTTGGAATTCTTTTGGTGGAGACCCATTATTTAGGTGACACTGGTGACAGAACTCTCTCGTCTCTCGTCACACAACCATTTAGAAATGGGAACCTCTTAAGCACAGTCTCGAGAAGACGGACGAGAGAAACTAAAGACACATTCCCAGTTCCCAGTTGTTGATTTGAAGCTTAGAAAATATAGGGAATGGAATTCTTATATGCATATAGGACTTTACGTTTGCTTGTGGTTCCAAGCAGACAATATGGAATACTCTGTGGTTTTTTGCTCGATAATATCAAAACGATGGAAGGGATATGGCGAAAAAAGGTATGGAACAAGAGATATTTTGGATTTGGATTCGGATTCTGGGTTTTGGTCACTGGACAATGTGAGTATTGACGACTGCATTGGGGAAAGTACACAGATTGGAAGGAGTACAAGGAAAAAATAGATTGCATATTGCTTGGTCGGATGCTCATCATGTCATATACATATCCGTAAAAATAAAAAATACGGGTGTATGTATACGGAATGGAATAGATGGGAAATGTTCGCCTATTTGAAGGGGGGAGGAGAAAAAACTGACCAGCAATGAGGAAATATCGAGAGTGTGGTTTCCAAGTGAAATGTTTACGGTGCCATAAACTACAATAAAGATCAGGACTAATACGAAATAAATTCACTAAATAAATAGATTAAATCAGAAAGGATGCTGAGAATATCCCATCCCATTTCACTCTATTCTGTATTCCATCTTAAGATATATTCATCTACTTCCAATCCAATGTAACATGACACAAGTAGAGCATACATATAAAATAAAGAAATGGAGAAAGTACGATACATCCGTATACTTATTGTGGTACAGATATGGATTTCATTCGGATATGTGTACACATACTGTAAATACAGCCTACTATCGTTACTCTACACGAAAAGATACACACGAAATCCCAAAATCACAGACCGCAGAATGCAGACCCATGAAAAACAACACCAAATATTTGCATACGGTGAAATTCATAAATCCTCAGAAGAGATTCCTTCTTTTTCTCATTTTCATATTTACATATCGTCCACACGCACACACACACGAAGAACTGTTGTGACTGGCGATGAGAGGATGTGAATTCTCGGGGAAAGCCCGAGATTCAAAGGGAAAGCCTGAGCTTTTGATGATGATAATAGTAATAAGAAAGAGCTTTCTAACCAAACAGCTAAACAAAAGAAATGAAACACAAAACACAGATATAGATACAATATATAAATACACACATGTACGACCCGAGTCGTCCCCCAAATATTTGATTCTGTAGTCTATATTGGCTGTAAACAGTGTAGAATTGAAGACCTTCCACATGTTAGCTCATACACAAATACACACACAGCACATATTTATATACTATGCACAAATAGTTTGACTATGTACTGGATGGCATGGCATATGATACAGATATGCATTGGAGATATGAACAAGATGAAAGGGTAGGATTGAATTCAACTTTCCTTTGCAATAGGAAAAGGAAACAGAAATAAAAGGACGGAAAAGAGAAACCGAACCAAAACACAGAGTGAGAGAGAGAGAGAGAGGGAAAGAAAATAGAGATATTTCCATTGAGCTGGCTCCTTGAAATGCCGATGCCATTATAAGACATTAAGTAAACCATATGCATAGAGAGTCATAAGAACGAAGAAAGATTGCAAGAAAAACACTAACTAACAATGTCTAAGCTTGCTCTGGCAATATGTATATGTGTGTGTGTGTGTGTTTGTGTGGAGGAATTGGAATATAATATAAAGGGAAGGCATGGCGATTGAAGGGGAAAAAGGGATTCAGCATGTACAGATACAGATGTGAGTATTTATGTATGTATGTACATTGTAGGTGGATATATGTAAAATAAAACAAGAGAGCAAGAGGAAAGGGGAGAAAGTAGGTGGTGAGAGAGAGAGAGAGAAAGAGAGAGGAGAGAGAGAGATATGGACGTGGAAATGCAGTACATGTGAAAGTAGGAGACGCGGTGTCAGTGGTTGGGTTTTTTTCCTTCCCTGAGACAAGAAAGGGAACAGATACTGACTAAGCATATAGAGGAAAAGGAAGAGAAAGCGAAATGAAAGACGTCTTATCTAGATTTATTGAACAATTAACTACTAGATTCCCTAAATTCTTTTCTCTGTTTCCTTCCCGGCTATTGCTCACCAGCCAGTCTTCTTGAAAACTTGCCGACAAGGAGGTGAAGTCAGAGTCATAGTGGAAACCCATAGCACTGAAACTGAAACTGAACTGAACAGAACTGGCAGTGTGTTCTTTGTTCTTTCTCTCTGTGTCGTATATACGATATGTTCACTGCAATACACTCTCAATGTATTTTTTATGGTATGTATACAGAAGATATCTACGGTTCGTTCCGTATTTATATACTGAGGTTAGAATTGAAATGGAAGCTCAATGCTCAAGCCAATGCCAATGCCAAAGCCAAAGTTAAAATCTTGGAGGATAGAAGATTCATTTTGAGGAAGAGAGACGAGAGAGGCGACTATCGTAAATATACATTTAGAGCAACAAGGAGTTGGTTCATTACTCTCTATTTTAGCATTCCTTCGAATTTAATTTGGAGAATCCCTAATTTCAATTTAATTTTGTTGCTATGATACATTGTGAACATTATTGTTATTACGGGTGGAGGCAGCCAGGGAATGAAACGAGTCCTCTATTTATGAGACCATTTGTTCTAATGTGAACTTGAGAAGACAGAGACAGAGAACAAATACAAATACAAATACAAATACAACTTTATTTATTTTTGTTATCAACTCTTATGGATTTTACGATACATATGTCTCGAGTCTAGATTCTAGACCATGTACTTGTACATTGTACATGCATGTACAAATGAACAATAACTTGTGTAACAACACAATTAATTTTATATTTATTCACAGCTTTCCCACTCAAATGACCATGATGTGGTTCTTCAATCAGTCCCTTTGGAAGTCTCTGGAAAGTACAAGGTAATCCGACTCCTAATTTTTTTTACCACATTTACGAATCTCTCAACATAAAACAAAATGACTCATTTTGTCGTCAACAACGTTTTGATGTTCACGAAATGGTCAAGAAATCCGACATTTGTCTAACGATTGAACTATATTTGCATTGTGACAGTGTACCGTGTCAGCTGAGGGCACATTCCAAACTCTTTTAGCTATAAAAGAACTAATTGTTGTGGGTAAGTTGAATCTTTTTTTTTATCTCTCGTTCTCATCTCTTTGTGTCTGTGTTTCATCCTTTTCTCTTCCCCTTGTTTGCCCATTTGTCCATATTTTGACTATGAGTGAATGTGTGTGTTTGTGTATATGTGTGTGTGCGTATTTGTGTATGTGTGTATTTGTGTGGCTCTCAGTCGGCGGAATTGCCGGAATCCCTACATTTGGTTTTCAAATCAGACAATGCATGCCTCATTGACTCCATTGAGACGGTCATGCTTTCACAACAAGAGAGCGAGCAAACAGAAAACAGCAAACAGCAAACCCCCTTGCTTTTGTACATGGATGTCGGTACATTGTATGGAAAACATTGAACACTGAACACTATGAACCGTGAATTGTGAATTGTGAATCCATAGTCCTCGTCATAGTCCTGCAGTTTCCGTCCTTAGTTTTGCCTTCACGCAACACTTTTGGCTTACAACATGTGTACAAACAGTATAGTTTTCCTCTTAGACACGCCTAGATTCTAGATGTGAAACTTACTTGGGAGTAAATTCTATACATATATGTACATATTTTCCATTGTCAGAGTACAATGAAACCCCTTGTTTTTCTACATAGTCGTCGCAAATGGTCAAATGAGGGACATTAGCATGAATCAATATATCCTTTATGAACCTCTCATATGATTCCAAGTGAACTCACTCTCATTCACTCACAGTCAATCTTCAATCTTCAATTGTACTGATACTGATATTGATATGAGCGTAGCCCAACAGTACGAATGCGGAATCAAAATAACACAATGTATTACTATACTAAGCTTCTTGTGTGTACTTGTGTGCCATTCACATATTTTGAATTCCTTCCGAATCTCGACAATCAAATGTAAATGATGACATGCACACACACACACAGACACAGAGTCTCATTTGTTCATGAGACTCTTCATGCAGTCAATCATCAATCACAAATGATTATCTTTCCTCTCAACGAGTTTGTCTGCCTCTATTTATTTTGTGGCTCATCCAACCATCTATTTCTTTTTTTTTACCATAACTAAACTTCCCAAAGAGAAATTGATAGCTTTTAAATGCCCCTCACATTTTCCTCTTATCATCATTTCCTTTCTTGTAATATACGTTTGTCCTATTCCGGTAGCATAACCAGTTTTTTTTCACTCTTTCGACGTTCTCAGTTGCCTCTCTGTAAAAAAAAAGCTCAAGTAATATGTGTGGAAATATTGTAATGTTATTTTGTATTTGTGTTTGCAGATGTGGGTTACGGAAGTCCCATTTTATCAGTTGACCAAGATGTTTTCAGCCCGGGAGATAAAGTGACAGCTAATTGTTCGATAGGACACACATCACCGCCAGCAAATATTTCATGGTACCTTGAAGATCAAGAGGTAATCAGCAGTCTACCATTTTTTTTTCTTCTCAATTTTGACTGCTTTGGCTAACGTCATATGACGAGTCATTTCATCATGCAATGTGTACATACACGAATGCGTATGTACAATAGAAAGAACTTCTCGAGCAAATATCGTACATACTTGTACATACAGTATAATGCAGTATGCTAAATGCTAAAGCCCATTAGTTTGAAGTTTAAAACATTTCTACATCCATAATATAATCCATCGTCCATACATAGAAAGTTTATTCGGGATTTTTGGAGAGGAAAAGGAAAATGGGGATATTCGAATCGTGTGAACTAAGTTTTCGTTTTCGTTTTCGTTTTCGTTTGGGTTGTCGTTGTCGTTTTGGTTGTGCGGACTGGAAATCGAAATAGATATTTGAGCTGAATGCAAATTGTTACTAGAGGCTTTAATTTGATGACAACGTTAACGCACATTTCCATGGGATTCCAAGATCGTTACTCCTTTGAAAAGAAACCTCATAAAATTTCATTGCACGCAAGCAGGCAGGTACAGTGAAAGAGAGAGAGAGAGCAAGTGCAGACAACAACAGACAACAGAAGTTCTCTCTCTCTCTCTCTCTCTCTACAATAAAACTGTAATGTGATCGTCATCATTTTACCGGGAGTCTCTGGATATGATATGTAAACGGAGATATTCTCTCCATATAAATACCAGTAGATCTACCATCTACCATTATATTTCATAAATAAACTTGTTCAATGTAGCCCCCGGCTACATTTCCTTATTTTTTCCTCCGAGAATCATCCCTACTGCGAATTTGCAAAGAAATTCCACACACTTTGTTCGTGTTCTAACTTGCCTACTTGCATATGCAACAGCACAATAGCCAACGATAAGGATTGCAAGAACCAAAAGTGATATGGACTTAATTTGACAAACGCTTTTTGTTCGTAAATATTGTATGTAGTAAATACGGAAAATAGTGAACGTGCATGTAAATGGGTCAAAACGAAGGTGTAGTTTTCCCCCCTCTCTCTGTTCCAAGTTCCAAGTTCCAAGGGAAAGAGTGGGTACTTTGAGTTAGTGGCAACTTTAATAGAGAGAAAGTGTAGAGTACTGTAGAGAGACTCGGAACTTACATACAAGATTACAAGTACAGGTAAAAAGAGAAAAGCAACATTGAACATTGGACCATGTATTTGTGTATGAATATTATGACGCATTGTGGGGATCGTTGCACTTGTGTTTTCTCTCTCGCTCTCTCTCTTTCTCTCTCTCTCTCACTCTCTCAATTTCTGTGTGCCTCTCCACCATTTCTATAAAAACCAATGACTCTATTGAGTACTTGAATACAGATGGGTCCCGGCAGAGCAGACAACACGCAAGCCAGCCATCAAATTATATACATGTAAAATTGTATCTGAACACCAGCTTACATGCATGTTTGTGTAAAACGGGGGTAGAGAAACAGTTGAGGACCAGAAAGAGAGGGAGAATCCAGAATCCAGGATCCAGACCAAGAGCAGGGCCAAAGAGAGAGAGAGAGAGAGAATCAGGAAGAGAGAACCCGGATGGGAAAATACTTATCGACTTTCAAGCTGCGTTCCTTTGGTGAAACTTCCCTCATAGAGTTGCATAGAGTACACACATACACACACAGGTTACTTATACTTACCACGTTCCTCTTTCCATAAGTCACCGGTCTCTCAACTCCTATATACAGTTATAATAAGTTTTTATGCAGGTTCTCTAGTCTGGAGTCTCCCGTTGCCAGTCTTCAGTCTCCTCCTCAAATTCTATGCGAGTTTAGCAAGGTGAATATACACACGGTGAACAATCCACTCGAGTTTGTCTTCTTTTCTTTTCTCTCTCTCTCTTTCTGTCCCGCAGGCTTTTTTCTACCTCAAAGAAATTTCCTAAATACATTTTTACTCTTTTCCCCCAAACATATCTGTGTATAATATAGAGAAGAAGAGGAAAGAGAGAGAGAGAGAGAGAAGGAGAATGAGAGTGGAGAGAGCTATGGAATTTTGGAGAAAGGGAAAAAAAGGAGAAGCCGTTCTCGTTCGTTCTCGTCCTTCTCCAAGTCGTTCCCCAAACTGAACAAAGTACAAAGCACTTTTGAAATATTTAATATAGTGAAGCTTAAGTATCTCGACTAAAGATGAGAGTTCACCTAAAAACATTAAAAGCGTAGCCATAATATTTTCTGTTTGAAGTGAAACTTTTTACAGAGTTTCATAAATTCTCGTTCTTCCTTAATCTAACAGACTTTCTTTCTATCCTTCTCCTCTCTCTCTCTCTCTCTTTCAGTCTCTTTTCCCCTCTCTCTATCATATTTTGTTAACAAATTTTTCGTATGATTAGAGAGAGAGAGAGAAAGTCTGAGCCCGAAAAAAGGGAAAAGTGAAGCATTGTGCAACATGCAAAGTGCCTCACGTAAAAAAAGGGTATAAAATATTGAGAATCTCTGTAATCCACATTGTAGATTCTAGACAAATGGGAAGGAAGGCAAAAAAGAGATTCTTTTAGTACTTTGTACAAGTTTTGTAATTATTATTATTATTATTTTGTACATGAAACACGATGGGATTGACGGAGGAAGGGAAGCGAGAAGGGAGAGAGAAAAAAAAAGGAGAGGGTTCGTTTTTCTGCCTCGTTCTCTCTCTCTCTCTCTCTCAATTCCGTATAGGGATAGAAAGTCCATGTGGGTGTTCCACGGCTCGTTTGTGGTGAAATGAGCTCTAATGATGACGACCATAAGTTGGATCCCGCCGGCGTTCGTTAGTCTGACTCTTCTGCTGCTGCTGCTACTGCAATGTAGTTACTTTGCTCTTTGGATTCACTTTCTCCCGCTGTGATTTTGCATATTACTGTTGAATAATTCGTCGATGAAAGCATTATTAATTCATCATGGACTCTTTCTCTCTCTCTCTCTCTCTCTTTCATCTCTGATCTACTGTGCAAAGTGGAAATATGGTACACAAGGAATGTCATTACTATACATCAAAATACGACGAGAGGATGCATAGTCATAAAAATGTAGGGGAATTCAGAATACATAATGATTGTGGTATGCAAAATAAGTATGTGCATATTTATTGAATACAAACACACCGTTCGGGGTTGGGGGAAGTAAAGTACATAGTAAAGACTTTTTCTACACACTTTTCCCTCAAAAGTAATGTTAGGATTTTCCTTCAAGGAAATGAGTACAAAAAAGTTTCCCCCTTAAAAAATTATAGCGATTAAAAACGTCGACGAAAAAACTTGTGTATAGGATTTTGAGTAAAAGCTCGAGCATCAATTATAATATCATGCTGTTGCTAATTTTTTAACTAATGGAAAACTTTACTTGAAATTAATTAGAAACAATCTAAAATTCAAATATGTATTCCAAATGGCACATTCCACATGCTATTTCCATGTTTGTGCTTGAGACTTCTCTTTGGCCATTTTCAACTTGATGATCTCACCAAAAGTTTTGAAGTTTGACAGATATTGCTCCTCGTGCCTTCATTGGTGTGCAATGAGCGATATTTTGAATGTTTTTATGTTACATTTTTTCATAATATAAATATATTTCGTTCTCTTTGTTTTTCCCCCTTTTCAGGTACGCCCAGAGAAAGTCCGAACATTTTCAATTCCGGATGTGAATGACACGACGGTCGTTACGACAATGTCCACAATGACTTTTGATTTACCTGAATCTTTCTCGATGATACGACTGAAGTGTACAGGGAAACTCTACGACGTGTACTTTGAGTCTTCAAACTTTGATATCCATCGTACGACTCCTCGATACTCTTTAGGCAGCTCCGAAACTCTTCTCCACTCCAATTCGACCACTCGAGGTACGTCGTTTTCCGAGCAGTAATTACATTCTCTCCATTCATTTACAGACAACTAAAACGATTCACACACACACATATACGTAAAAGTACAATCTATAATCTACAAACACAAACACTCTTCGCAACTTATCATTTACCTTTACTTGCATTTATTTCATATCGTATTCTAAAAATATGAAGAGAGTGCATGATGCAAGTTTATTCTGGGGGTTACAACACAAAATAGGGAATACACGTGTAGGAAATACACACATATATATATAATCTTTTTATTATGAAGGTATGGGAAAGTACAAAAATACTTTGAGATGGATCTATGCAGTGTTATTGTAAAGTTTTGTGGACTTGATGGGAGAAGCTCAAGTGCTATTGATGCTGTAACATTTTCTGGAATTTACCAGTATATATATCTGTAGAGCATCTATTTGGCACGTTCTATTTACTATTTCTACCTATAAGTAAGGAATTCCATGGAAACTCTCACACCGAAACAGGAAAAAAATCCAGAGAGAGAGAGAGAAAAAAAAAAGAAAGAAGTGAGATGGGTCTCTCTCTGACGATGAGTGTACAACTGTACACTATTCAGACAAAATTCCAGCATCTGTGTACAAACAACTACAAAAACAACCGAGAACCTCTCCAAAGACTCTTCGTCAAAAGTACAATAGTTCGTTTTCCTTTCCATTCCATTTCATTACAATACCCAGTTGTGGTATTAGATTTGCCTTTCGAATCAAATTATTACTCCCTTGAGACTCATTCATGAACGGAGACGATGAGCACCAGAATACATGTACACAACACCACACTACATTCGCTCTATTTCACACCCCAATCACTCACACACACACACACACTCATACACATACACTCTCTCTCTCTCCCTCGATAAAAGAAATAGGAAATAGGAAAACCAAAGTTGGTACAGGATTCTTCCTCAAATAACGTTACAGCATATCTGTGTGTATCTGTATGTGGCGTAATATAAAGTTTTAAGGTGAAACAAACAGACTTACACACACACACCTGTCTCTTCCCCGTTTTTTCCTCTTTTTTTCTGAACACAAACACACACACACATGAGATGAGGCAATACGGAATACGGAATAGACGGAGTGGATGTGGATGTGTATATGGGTGTGTAGGAAAAGATTAAGGAATCATAGCCAAATGGGCCATAGAGACCACACGTCCTTCACTATCGATATTCCAAGAGTATCTATGTACATACTCCTCTCGATGAACAACAGACGAGCTTATTTATTTGGAAGGAAATGGCATGGAATTTACTTATCACAATCTCACTGCATCGGAAAATGATAATGTGCAAAACTGTGTGAGCTTCTGACGATCTGAGAACATTTTGAATTGTATCCAGTAGATATATAAGATACATACAGATATATATTCTTTCTATATTTTCTTCCCCCTCCTTTTGTTTCCTTTTCCCCCTTTTTCAACGCCAAAACGTTCTCTCTACAAGTAGATAAACCAAACCACAGATACAGTTACTACGTACTAGCATGTTGAAGATATGTAGCGTATCGTACACAAAAGGGAAATTCTTATCGTCTCAAATATTTTTTATGACAAACAAGTGTAAATGATTCTCTCTTTCTTTTATTATTATTATCTTTATTATAGGTTTTGCTCAAGACTTTCATCATTCTGGTGGGATTCTTCTGCTCCTGGCTCAGCTCCTTCTCTACTCGTTCCAACTTTCCCTGTAACTGTAAATGTAAGCATATATATATATATATATACAAAGTAAACAAATATACAACTAACTATATATATAAATATTACACGTACAATAATACCAAATACTACCACCCGACCTATAAAGTATATAAAAAAAGATACCATGCAAATACAGATAGATCTATAAATATGTTTGTGTACGGATAACCGAAAACAAAAATAGAAAAAAACCTGTACTTGTTGACAATGAAAAAATATAATACAAATAGTTAACAATAAGAGAAAACGAAAAACGGTTAAAAAATAGCGGACGAAACAGAAAACGTGAGAGAAGGTGTGTGTAATTCGTAATTGTTATTGTTAAATTCCTGACTGCATAGACCCCATTTCCCCAAATTCCCAAATCCCAACTACAACAAAAAAACACACGACTTGACTGTTTGTTTTTTTGATATTTTATAGTAAAATAATATTTATAATAAATGTATTTAATTGTGTATAGATAACGTCCCTCCCCCCCCCAAAAAAAATGTACGTTTTTCTTGTGAATGTTGACAAAGGAAAAAGAAAAAACTCATACCCAATGACTGTGAACAATAATAAATAATACATTTTCTCGATAAGTATATAATTAAATGTAAATTACAGATGTATAAATACAGATATTAAAGGTCACATGTAATTAATCTGAAGTAAAAAAAACGACCTATTTCTATATACGGCAACTATATACATGCATACCCAACGTGTACACACAATTACACACATACGAATGTAAATTATATACTTATTTATTGAATTAATGCATTTATTATACATACTTACGATATATAGTTGTCTAAGAGTCTTAGACAACTTGTCTAAGAATTTAACTTACCCTACATTACATTACTTCAAATTGTCAGAAATGCAATGGCATATGTTCTGAACTCGTGCTCATATTCTATACTATATACAAAAATTACAATATAATTATAGAACATTACCTTTATGGATTCAAAAATTAAACACAAAACGACAAAACAAAGTTGTTGAGATTCAGTTTAGAAATTAAAAGTAAGACTGCAAATATGCTGACAGTTTTTTTAAGGGGGGAAAGGAATGATTTAAATAGAATATCAGCCTCCGCATCAGCATCTTCCTCATATATATATATACTCAACTAAACAAAATGTAAAACGTATAACGTCACACACGGTATATCTTATTAAAGCATTCGGATTCACATAAATATATTCTCACATGCATGAGTCTCGGCATAATCGTTTTTAAGTTTAGGGTTGAATTTGAAGAAGACAACGACGACGTTCTATATTCTCTGTGTTCTATCTTCATCTTTATCGAGCTAAATCATCTTTTCGGTGTTCTCTCTTTCTGTGTGTGTTACCTCATTCCTCATCGTCAGAACTCTCCAACTTCTACGACGCACCA
>JAIUND010002487.1:0-22079 GCA_034699125.1 Gisinianus flammeolus
AAGAAACTTACTGCAGAGGGGGGTACTTGGATTCCCCCCCCCCACTTTTAACTTAACAGAGATGTTTCATCGAATATTGCTAGATTTAGAAATAGTTTGAATTTCAAATCCCAGCACGGCCCTTCAAAAGTTTCAAGAATTATAGAAATTCACTATTTTTCATAGGAGAAAAGCGAGAGAATATTGAGTTTTTCACAGGGCTTTGATCAAATTGTAGCGATGTTGAGCCCTGCTCTAAAACAAATCAGACTTTTCTATCGAATTGAAAGTGGATTGAAAATTGAGCTAAATAGTGTCCAGAAAGTGGCCGAGGAGTTGTAACATTTTTATTTTGACACTTTTTTCATGATCGCTGTACCCAAATATACAATTGACTACATTTTGGAAACGTTTTAGCCAGTTTTTCCTGTAAAACTAGAAACTTTAAGGGGAGCTTTACGGAGATGTTGCTGTGCAAAATTTTCAAATCATTTTCAAATAATTCCATTCCTCTATCGCTGGAATTATTTTGGTTGCCATTTTTCTTGAAAACTCAAATTAAAATCTTCAATTCAAGTTATGATCAAAGGTTGTAATAATTTAACTCTGTCACAACTTAAAAATAAATGGATAAAAAATGAAAACGGAATTAGATGTCAAACTCACTAAATTAAGTCTTTACAATCTATAATTAAACTCTATATTTAACTCTATAATTAACTCTATAATTAAATTGAATTTCAACCAAACTCCGGAAAGGACCATTGATTGGCGTTTACAAATTGAAAAAAATTAATGCCAAAAAAAATACAGTTAATTAATAAAGCAACCATCAAAAACGTTTTTATTGTCGGAACTCCATATATATATAAACTGCTCATTACTTACAATATTGGGTTAACTTTTCATTAATTAAATAATATATATAAATACATTCATACACCCTGTGTACATCAGCTATATGTATAAATGAAATATACTTGTGTACGCATGATAAAGATACACTTTATGTAAAACTTGGATATAATTTAAAGTGCGGGGTAGGTAAAGTAATCAACAAAATGTCCTGTGGATTTTAAAAAACAAAATTAGTACCAAGCCCCCATATTGTCTGTAAGAAAGTCCATGTAGGCAGTTATTCTAGTAAAAACGAATCCATTGTCACAGGAACCAAAGGAGACGAGACCCAAAAGTACATTTGGCGATCGAGTGAAACCTTGACAATTGAAAGAATTCGAATTCCCTCCTTGAGGTTTATTAGATTGGTTAATATTGTTGTTGGTGTTTTGTGGTCTATTATTTTGATTATTTGGTCTATTATGTGGTTTATTTGGCCTATTTGGTCTATTGGGTCTATTTCCTGCACCGCTTGGTTTCTCAGGACTTTCTATTGGTCTTGGGGTTTCTGGTTTCGGTCTGTTCATGTCAGGTCGATTAGGACGATTTCCTGGTTTAGCAGGTCTGTTGTTGACTGGTTTTGGAGTTTCGGGCTTTGCGGGAGGTTTATTGTCTGATGGTCTGTTGGGTCGATTTCCTGGCTTGGCTGGTTTGCCTACAATAGGTTTGCTTGTTGCTGCTGGTTTATTTGATTGACTGATTGTTGGATTTTGTGGCTTTATGGCTTGTTGAGTTGATCCAGCAGGCTTGTTTGGACGATACTGACCTGGTTTATTTGGTTTAGCAGACGTTGGTTTACTGTTACGTGGATTATTTGCTTGCCGGTAGCAAGAACCAGGGACTGGGAGACCAGGGATGGTACCTTGGGAACCTTGACCTATAACGAAACAAATTTAGTTGGGTTTGTGTGGGGATATGATGTATAGTTTGTTGGTTTAATTGTTATGTTTAACATTATTTATAGTATTCATTTTTAATATTATTATTACAAATTCATTGAATACTAAAGGATTAAAAAACTTATTATTATTGTTGTTATACCTGGTATTTGCTGTTGTGGTAAATTACTCTGGCCTGGAAGTTGTAAGTTTGGATCCCCACCAAGTTCATTATTATTTGGTGGTTTTAAGGATCCAAGTCCCCCAGATGATGATGACGGCCCGCCCAGTCCTCCTCCAGATGATGGTTGTCCAAGAGCTTGATATGGATATCCCATTTCTCCATCGTAAAATAAGGAATCTTCAGCACATCGGGAGGTAATTGGACTCCCTAGATCAGCTTGGCAACGCTCTGCAGTTGATTCCTTTTTGCTACACATCATCATTCCATTAAGTCCTTTATAAAGGGAAGAACGGCATGCAGCGTTTGGGGAAATGACCAAATCCTTACTCTGGGATCGAGAAAGGATATTTCCATCTGTTTTTACATGAGGGTGAAGAGCAAACATATTTTATTATTGTTTTCCATATAGTTTTGAAAAGTCTGTTTTTTAAGAGTCGTTTCAAAAGACACATTATAGCAAATTACTAACCTGCGGAATTTCCCCACCCCGAAACTTTAACGCCCATACCCGAGAAGACATTTCCGAGTAAAGACCAAGTTGGTAATCGGATAGCCTTGACGAATCCTGTCTTTGTATACATACATTGTTTGATGTTAAAATATATGTTGTAATCGGGTAATGCTATTACAATATTCGTAATAAAGTTTTGAAAAACTTGCGTGAAATTCTAATGGGGTCATTTAGTTTGATTAAACTGATGTCATTTGCTCCGGTAGTTTCATTATAGTAAGGATGCAAAATGATGTCAGATGACTTGACAGTCCGTCGTTGAACGCCAGCATCATCCACAGTTATATCCTCTGTACCAAATATCATGTCAACATTATCCACATCCGCTGTACAGTGAGCCGTTGTGAGAACGTAATCGTTTCGGACTAAAGTTCCCGAGCAGAATTGCTCATTATCCAAAACTAGGGCCACCAAATAAGGATGGGAATTCGTACGATTGATTTGTTGTAGTGTTTTAAACTCTTGATCTAATTTTTGTTCATAGTCTCGAAGGGAGGAAACTCGGGTCTCATCGTCAATCACGCTTTCAAGATCTGGAAACTCAACTGGCGAGTCCTTTGGTTCGTATTTACATGCAACTGGAAATTCCATTTTCCTTCATTATTATATAAAGCTCACGAATATAATTGTTATTACAATATACTATGCTGAGCATAGTATGCTCCAATTTACCTGCAATTGCTCCTTTCGGGGGGAGAAGAGCAGTCACTCCCGTATTATTAGTTACCTGCACAACAACACCAACACAAACAAGATGTAAAATGTAATGAAAAAAAGGATATGTTCAAAGTGAACTTGGAGAAGTAAAAATCAACAAAAAGTGCAAAAAAATTACATAAAAGACTATGCGAAATCCTGTGTATTCAGGGTCATGTTTGTTTTCCGACTTGAATCTTAGATGCAGACTAGGACCTTCCGTAAGTAATGTAAATGGTGTGATTGCATTTAAATCCCCAGAATATCTACGAAATAAATGGAGAAAGCTCGTAAATACTTGTACGAATAAATAATTGATGGATTTTGCTGTAAATAATTTTCACGAGTGTACTTTTCTATATTTTATCCGCTATGTCGGTTTCTTTTACCTTTGAGCGTTTTCAGTATTTCCTGATAGTGAAATTTCAAGAAAGTCATGAGCTTCCCCAAATGGCACATCAGGCTTTTGAGTTCTCACGTCAAAAAGTGTTACTTGAATTAAATGACCCTCTTCAGCCTAAAAATCATAGTTTTTTTTTTTTTTTTAAAAAATACATAAAAACAATGATGTCAAAAAAGGTGAAAACATTGGATTAATTAATTGTACCTCAATTTTCCATTCACAATCAGCATTTGAGGGGTAGCCCCTTGGGTACCCTGGACTTTCAATGACACCATTGTCTCCAGCCCGGACTCCTTTTATGATAGCACCGCATTTTTCTAAATGCTCAACTGTTTGATTTCCTCCCTGATCATGTACCAATCCATAGTCACTTTCAGTTAATTCTAAAGCTTTTTGTGCCGCCAAAATGTCTACCAAATTCACAATAGTAAGGATCACCACGAATAAAAGCCAAGACAGCTTCATGATGAATGTCTGGATGTCAAAAGTACACAGATCGTGCGTTGGCCCAAACTAATTTTTATGAGATTTTTCCTCTGCTAATCAATCAAAAGTAGACCTTGGTACTACAGTTAATTATTTCGATATCGACCGACAGAAATTTGTCATTGTCATTTTATTCATTACTTAGTTACTTTGAGGATACATGCGATTAGAATTATTTGAGAAAAATGTTTGTATAGCTTACTGCATATAAACCTTCTCCAGCTTTTAGCAGTCATGTAGTTCTCTACTTGACTACTCCACTCTTGTCAAAATGAATAAATATGAAAAAATTAAAATAACTACAATAATTTATTCCTGTAGCATTAGTTTGTCATTAGTGCAATTAATTTATGCACTCGTGGCAATACATTTCATGCACTCGTGGCAATACATATACAAATATCAAAAAAATCTTGAGAGAAAACTAGCAGCTATATATCAGGAGAATAATAATAAATAGAAAATATAGAAGGCTGGTTAAGAATTTGCACATTGCCAAATAATGATAGAATTAGAGTATTCACCAGAAGGTGAGAACTACACAGTCAATCTATTTCAGCTAGTTGTACATATTTAAGCCGTTTCATCCTCGAATTGTAATAAAGGTAATTTAGGTATTTAGGGCTGCGGTAGATTAGTTTCCCTACATTCATGGCATAGTACTATGTTCATTATTCTGTTCATACGTATAACCAAATTAGCTCATGAAATGCTACCAAACTCAACGCAAAATGTATTAACTGTCTCACAATAACCATTCATTAATACACTTTTGTGCAGAAAGTAGAAAATCCTTCAAATAATATTGCATGTACTAAGTATCTAGGTAATGTACATGTATTATATTAGCATTACGAACTCAGTACAAAAGGTTTGAACTCTCTTGTTCCCTGTGCAAGCGAAATTATCTTCATGGTATTTAGATATTAGGTATTTATTTTCGTTCATTGAAATAAAATCATTTATTTACCGTGTTTCACAATAGTAACTATGTATTGTGGTTTTCGTAAACAAAGTTGGATAAATTACATGGGCTAATTTTAAAACTTTTCGCAAAAATGCTGGTAACAAGTATAAAATTTTATAATGTTACACTATGTTTGAAAAACAGTTCGTCTGGCTTTCATGAATTTCCTTAAAAATTGACATTTTCCACAACCACTTGACCACGTTTAGTAGACTTTCCCCAAATATCTATAGCTCTTGTTTTTTCTCGTTGTGTTTTCCCATCGCGTACGTCAAAAAACTTAAAACGGTACATGAGGGCAGACGGGTCCATGACGGTACAAGTTGATTCACAAGGTTCTGAGACTTTCTGCATAACTATAAGGCGGCGGGAAGCTGATATAGTCAAAACTTGTTCACAATTAGTAACCAACTTGAAACAACAAGGGTTTGATGGCAGTTTCTCTTCATCGTAGGTGTCTCTGTAATAATTATAATTAAATAAAAGGTAAATGGCTTGCTTTTGATGAATCTAGTGCAACATCACAAAAATATATCAAAAAAAAAAATCAATTCATGAAAGTATTACCTGGAAACTGGAACCCCATAAACTAAACTTCCACCGATTTGATTGCTAGACGTTCGGCACTACAATTAAAATCAAAACAACTGCTATTGAAAGTATATCTCAGTAAGTAAGTACATATATACTTATGTATAATTGTCTTTGAATTATAATAATGAATGTAAAGTTAGTTACCTGAAATTGATCGAGTCGCAAAACTTGGGGGGGGGGGGTAGGGGGTCCAAAATCGGTCTTTTTTGCTGTGACTCATTTTGTACACAGCAACTCAGCCCCTTACCTGAATCTCGATAATTTTCTCTTTATTTTCATAAATTAAATCATCATTAATTGGTTCGCAAGCGAATGCTTCATACTACTTACACGAGATCAAAATGTCATCCACAGTAAATCCCTTTACAATAATACCAAATCAAAATTGAACCAACATATAAAATCAAAGAATATATTTGGTGTATGGTTGCCATACAATTCTAAGAATATTATTCTTACATAGTAACTTATTTCCTCCACTTGAATAGAAGTACAGGCTCAGAGAGACCCATCCTTCTTAATATTGAAAGTCATCCACAAAACAAAACGATAAAGCTACGATGAAAACATAACAAAGTATTTATTGATTTAAAGTCACGTATTTAATAAGTCTTTATATTTTGCCAACAAAAAAATTCCTCTCACCTATATTTAGGTGCTCTGACAGCACCGAAGTATAGGTGAGAGGACAGTACTGCTGTCCATAAAATGACTCACCAGTTTAGTGGGGTTGAGCTGCCGGTGACACAGGACATGGTGACTTGAGGGGGGGTTCAAAATCGGGCAAAAGAGGTGCCCTTTTATGAATGGATAGCCCCTTATGTCTATTTAGCTGATCGTTCAAAACACCGAGGACACGATAGGTAAAACAGGGGTCCCCCGACAGGGGAAAAGGAATGTTTGTTAGAAAGCAAATAATATTTTCGATGCATGGTTCAAAATTTTAAAATTACAATTTCACAATTTGAAGCAAAAATGTTTGAATTTAGAGCCAAGAATTCAGTCCCAAAGTCAAAAACTTCTTGTGAAATGAGAAAAAAATTAAGAAATAAAGTAAGAAAATTATATTATTAGGTATACTCGTCCAAGCATTGCATAGTTAACTATAATAAATATAAATATATAGTTATTTGGGATTCATTTGAACGTGTATGTATTAGGTGTAAAAATATAATTGATTGTAGTTTTATACTCATAACATGAAGGGCAATAACGTGTTAAATTCCATCGCCTTAAAATTACATTTATAAAATTTCCAATGTTGAACGACATTCAGTTTCATTTTGTGTTAGAAATTACTTGAAAAGAATTCTTCCTATACATGCCATGTACTTATTTTACTGCAGCAAATGTATGTAATAATAAAAAGGATACTGTCGTAAAAATTTAATCGTAAAATTGTAGAGTGTGGTGTTTTGTCTTGTTCCTCGAACAAATCGTATACGCACACATAGAAATGAAACTGATTGACCAAATCTTTATTGTACTGTGGTGGAGCGTTTTACCAAATATCGCAAAATTCGAATCTTTATCTTCAGATTGCTCAGGTGAGATAAGTCTAAGTACAATATGAAATGGAATATTTAGCGCTCTTAAATAAATTATTGGAACAATGTTTTATTTACTTACTTACGTGTTTGACATTTATATTTAGATGTAGGTCAGTCCACAGGCTGTCTTGATGCTGCTTATGAACAAGAACTCAGGAAGCAATGTCCGCAATTTAATAGACATGTTTTAGTCAATCATGCACCACAAGGGAAAATCTCTGCTGGGAACTATGAAGAGTCTAAAGAAGGGGACAATGATTTACAACAATGTACTCAACTCTGTTGTGAAAGTTCCACTTGTAATTATGCCTTCATGGTCAACACTACTTGTTTTCTGGTAAATATTATTATTTGACTACCGCAATTGTCATACAAGAAAAAACCAGTCCATAATTATTTATATATTATGCACCATAGTTCAAAGTTAAACGTCTATGCATTGTTTTGTTGTAGTTAACATGTGACAATGGTCCTGGCCCGTGTGAGCCTGTCGACGCCACACAAGAAGTAAAAGCTCAGAATGTGAGTATGGTTCTAGTCCGAAAAGCCGTCTCGCCATCAGCATCATCCCTCACAGTGGATCGTGCATGTGAAGTTGGCGTGGGTTCACAGTGTCTCCAAAATGAAATTTGTAAGACTGTCAATTCGAGATCAAGAAATGGTCTATGTCAATGTGGAGATGGATTCGTCATAAATCCTCAAGGGCTATGTGTTAACCCAAGTAGTATGGTTGAGAGTGATGCCATTGAAGACCCTGGACTAACTACTCAAGCCCCAATCGTACTCACATCCTCCACTGAAAAAACTATGAAATTATTAAAAGTATCAACAGAAAAGAAATACACTAATGTCACGCTACCCGATAACGATGTACTTATTTACGCTTATGCAAGTCCACCAGACACTCAAGGTGAGAGCACAAAGTTTCTGTTGGTTTTTTCCATTATTATATTTATTATATTTCCATTCATATTTATATGAATGATTATCTGCATAATTTATCCCGTATTTCTAATGATACATTGAATTATCATTGCTATAGAGAATCCATACACTTACTCTTGGAAATTAATTTCGCATCCTACGGAAGATACACTAGAAGGAACAAAAGAAGGTCAAATGACATCTCGACTTCATTTATTGGGTCTTCGTCAAGGGAGTTATGTTTTTCAAGTTATTGTGAAGGGTACAGACTCTTATGGGACGGCGAATGCTACTGTCAACGTTTTCCCACAAAACCGGACAAATGTAGCTCCTGTGGCAGTCATTTCTCCATCCGAGCAAACCGTGCAGCTACCCACGGCAAGTGTGGTGTTAGATGCAGGTTCCTCCACAGATGATTTAAAAATTGTTGGGTATTCATGGGAACTACAAAAAGGTCCCATCGAGTATGCTTTCAATCCCATTAAAAATGTCAACTCTACAACCCTGCAAATTGAAAACCTTATTCCAGGGAATTATACTTTTAAATTAACCGTCGAAGACGGCGGACATTTGGTAAATTGGACAACTGCTAATATAACTGTATTAAAATCTACGGATTATCCTCCTACTGCGATTGCTGGCAAGGTACATTTTATTTTTTATTATTATAATATTTTGAGTATTCTGTGTTTTTCCTTCTTGAAATTTTGATTTAGACTCATCCATACGGTGTTATTAATCACGTATCGATATTTATAGGACATTGTTATTTACTTGCCTCAAAATGAAGTGACGTTAAATGGAAACGCAAGTACCGACGATAAAAAAATCACACAATGGGAATGGAAATCGACAGGGGAAATGAACAAAGCCGCTGATATGACTGACACGCATACACCCATTTTAAAGCTTTCCCATCTTCAAGAAGGTTTCTATTAACAAACATTATGATTGGGGTTTACGTAGTACTTACTTAAGCGATAATATTAAAGTTGAACTTTAAACTCATTGACTTTTGTGTTATTTTCTCAAGGTATTTATCTGTACGAATTAAAAGTAACAGATGAAGCAGGTCAGAGTTCCACTTCAAATGTCCACGTATTTGTGAAGAAGCCTAGTGGAAATCCACCAAAAGGTAAATTGTTTGAAGCTTCTAAACCCGTTCGTCTATACACAATTTTTTTAAGACATTAAGTGCAATGAAATTTTTCAATGTGTACAAATTTAGCAAATGCTGGAGTAGATCAAGTCGTATCCTTACCACAGACTTGGACAATCGTTGACGCATCTTTGAGCAAAGCTGATACCAGTATTGTTGGTTGGAAATGGTCACAAATTAGGTATAAAATACAAAATACCTACATTCATGGTTTTATTCACCTTCTCCATGAGTATGTACTTGAAAAAACGCATTTATGTGATAATCTAAATTTTGTCTGACAGTGGCCCAACGAACGTAACGATATTCAAAGGGAATGAAGTCAAAGCCAATATAACGGGACTCACAAAAGGAGATTACGTGTTTCAGGTTGAGATTGAAGATGATGCTAAACTTACAGCAAAAAATGTGACAAAAGTCAGTGTTGTGCAGAGTAAGTTTGTGTAATTTTAAATATTTAATATTTGATAACTGGGTAGAATTACTTAATTACTATATATAGTTTCATACTGTGGTTCGTAAAGTACAATATCTGCTTTTAATAAATAGAAACAAATGAACCACCTGAAGCAAATGCGGGTGGAGAAAAGGCACTAACTCTTCCAGCTTCAATCGCCTTGCTAGATGGATCAAAATCCAAAGATGACGTGAGGATTACCGACTGGAAATGGGAGAGAGAACCAGAGTCGTCAGCAGCAGGAGTTGTTCAAGACAATTCCGATAAAACCCGAATGTTACAAGTTAGTTCATCTTAATATCCTGAGACCTTGTAATCGTTTTTCAACACTTCCAGTTATTACCTCATTTGTACATGATTACATTACGTTTGTCTTTTATCGTTATATTATAGTTGACCGATCTTGTTCCAGGAAAGTACATTTTTAAGTTGACCGTGAAAGATGAGCAAGGTCTAAGTAGTACAGACGTAGCTACTCTTACTGTTAAAGAAGGTGAAAATGTTCACAGGACATCAAGCCAAACGGCAAATGATAATCCCAATTAAAATTCTCGTATTAATTTTCTTTTGCATTTGTAGATGAGCGAAAAAAAAATCTTATTGAGGTTGTGATCGACATTCCTATTTCCCATCTAAAAGAGAGTGATCTTGAAAAAGTTCTTCAACAAATGTCTTTTCTCCTGCATGATATCCGTCTAATTTTTGATCACATGCAAGCTCAATTAAATACAGGTCAATGTAATATATTTCTAATAAAAATTATACAGTAAATTTGAAATGGAAACTTCTGAGTTTTTCTGCAACCTTCCTAACCTTGTACATTCATGATAACAATTTAGAAAATGCAATTTTGATTCTTCACGGAGAAAATGAGAGTAATGAAATTGTCGAGGGAAGAAAGTTAGCAATTGAACTTCGGCAGCGTCTACGTCAAGACATTGGACTCGTCCAGTTTCCAATTGTGACTATCGATACTGTGTTGTGTCTAGATTCCTGTTCAGGTAATTCAGGTTTTTGTCTATTCATTGTTATACTTCGTAAATCTGCTCTTATCCTTCCTTTTTAAAAGCAATGTTCATTGTACATCAATTTTTATGCGTAGGTCATGGAACTTGCCAAGATTCTGCAATCATGGGTCGTCAGTGTCTTTGCCACGCATTCTGGATGGAAAATTTCCTCAAGAGAAAATTTGGGAATGGAGAACGGAATTGTGATTGGAGCAAAGTTTATGTGGGTGTAGTCGCTTGCCTTCTCTTGTCAATGTTTTTTGCACTCCTATGGAGCTTACTCTTTTTATTCCGGAAAAACTTGAATTCTTTAAAAGCTAATTTTTCTTCAAAATCTCCAAATTTGAACTCTGGACCAAATGGTTCCAGCCGTATTAGCTCTGGAAAACGACATTACAGCAAAAAACAATATACGCTTCTCGATGATGACGAGATTGAAATGGAATCTAAAGGTATGTAAAATGATTATTCTAGTTAGCATGGATTTTGAATTTGTACTAATTATAAAATTAAAGCAAATGACTATTTTTGGTTTTACTGTAGAAGATGAGGAAGCAGAGTTCGAAGATAGTGATTCGGATGTTTTATTTGAGACGAAGCGAAGTAGTCGATCAAAAAATAATGGTGCCAGTAAAAAGTTTCCTTTACCTCCCTTGTCTAATGGTTCACATCGAAATGGTATATTGAAGCCTCCGCGACGAGTGAAAACATAATATTAAAGTAACCAAAAGAGTATCAGGGGTTTCTTCCACTTACTATCCTCTACTTGAATATATTAAACAAGACGAAGGATTCAATGATGATGGTATCATTGGTGTCACATCCGTGTATGTACTCTAAATATAAATTACTGAAATTCCTACGAAAACAGTAGAGATAATGAATGACTAATAATAATATTAATTAATAAATTAATATTAATCATAATATAGGTACTGGTACTATTTATAATACAAAAGATAGGAGGAATTCGTAGGAATTCAGCAATGCCGCAAAAGCCATCGTAATACCATTGCAACAACGTACGTGGAATTATATACGTGTAAAAATGACGCAACTTGCAATCGATGTATTGTGCTATATAATTCTTATTAGTCTTTGCCGTTTCACAGAACTGATGTACATGACATTCATCGTCTTACATATTTAATCTACCCCTTCTTATTACTTTCATTTTTATGGGGATATGTACGTATAATATATATATATGTCTGTAATGGGGAAAGAAAAGGTTACCATTTCCTTCATTCTTTCATTTTTTTAATTTTCAAGTTTTTCAAAGTGTACAATCACATAGTTCCTAGAGTTTTACCGTTTACTGAATTTAAATCAATACCAATAGTAGTTTGCACAGTTGTATTTCTTGCTTTTACAAATGAAATGTTGTACCTGTAAAACTATATACCACTTTTTTTCGATTTCAGTTGGAAATTGTTTTTGTTTTCACTTCATCTTTGTATTTTTTGAACTTCAGCATGTCTTTATAATTTAAACGTAAAAATAGTCCCCGTGAAAACTAGTGTCATGATTTTAACGTACAATTTTCTTCATATTACATATTTTGATTGTATAATTAACGGTAGTCATTCTGTAGATCATAGAATCGTTAAAATTTAATTTTTGTGCTGCTATATATTAGTATCGTTGAAAACGAGAAAAGAGCCCTTGAAATTTTATATTCAAGTTGAGTCCTTTATGTTTTAGATTTTCATGTACTATAATGATATGTTATAATAAAAATATTTTTCGCTGTAGTTACATATTCGAATTTACATACAATTAAATTTAAAGAAAAAATGCAAAGCACATTTACATTCCATTAAGACTTGTACCACCGCTATACTGTCAATATGCAACTAACTGACAATTGTAATTTATGTTATTAGTTTATTTAAAGTTTTTTTATTGATGTATAGTTTAAGAAAAACATTGTATTGTGTACTTTGTTTGTCAGTATCTATAATATAAACTTTATATAGTCTTAATTCATCTATACTCCTGTTATTTACCCATACATTTATATATTTGTATTGCCCCAAACATTTCAAAGTATAATGTGCAATACTCTTGTGTAGTAATATATCTATTGTTATTATTAATATACATATTACTCTTGTTGAACAAATCTTTTTTTTATAAAACATTGTCTTTTTACCACGAATAATTGGGAATAGAGCACACATTGTATTCCATACTTCTTCTATAGATGATGTATTCTATACAACCGATGATACGACGGTCCCAAAGAAATACATAACCATTATTTTATTTTTAGTTTTAGCTCAATTGAATTGAATTGTGATTCTTAGGCTGCACGCAAGTCCAATGTAACAGTTGTTGTTATCCTAGTCAAAATATTTATATGAATGCATTGTATTAACCTTATTCATTCATGTATAAAAATAAAAAAATATAAAAATTATTATTTAAATATTAACTATATTCTTTAGTTTTATGCTTCGTTTTTGAAATTTTAATTTTCCTTAACACCTCAAATGCAAAATTGTTACTCTTTACTAATGAGTGTAGATATACGATGTTATAATATTAATATTACAGTCAAAATTAAGACTTGAATTTTTAGCTTTCGCGAAATATAATTCCAATGGAGTTACTCCATGCTCATCATCACATAATAGCCATTTATCTATTAGTATATTATAAGCCGTTTGATTGCTTGGTTTATTTAAAGTTTGTAATACTTTTGTTTAACGTATTTTGTTTTACAAAACTTTAAAATAAAAATCGTTTTTATGAAAAAATTTGTCTATGATTTATCCATGAAGTATACAAGTATATAAGTAATACTGAAAGCAGCACGGGTCACTGAATAATGATTAGATGAAATTCAGAATCCTAATACCGACTTCTATACTCACTTGTCCTCTCATGAAATGCCAGAAAAGAAAAAGGACTCATTTAGCCCCTGCAGGGGCTAAATGAGGATTTGGAATTTTATGTCACACATTATCTCGTTTTAATTTATTATTGGATATATATATATATTATGATATACACCACTTTTCGTATTACATTTCTCAGGCTATACAACGTACATGAAGAATTTTTAATTGCCTAATAATTCATTAATTTATCCAGATTCGCAGATGCACAGAAAACTAACTTCTCTTAAAGTTAATTCAACTGGTGTTGTAAATCATTAAACATTACATTTTCAATACACATTAAATCACATGTATCAACCGCGAAAAATATAATTAATTTTTTGGTTATATAGGATCTTTGGAAAGATCCTAAGGGAACCCTTAAACATGCACAGAAAGAAAATTCAAAAGTACACATGTACTACTGGTGAACATGTATAAAGATTTGGTACATTCTTTCTTCTCTCGTTTGGTTTTGGGTATGATTTCCATATATTTAATCTAAACTTTTAACAAAAATTCAAAATTCCTTTTTTGACTACTAAAACATTATAGGTATTATTAACTTAAATGACAATAAATAATATTATTATTATAAGACTTACGTCATCTTAAATGTAAATAATAATAATAATGACAACAACTATTGTTCAAAGATTTCAATTTTATAAATAAATATAAGGTATTAATCAAAGAGTATTCTACAGAGTATTCTATGTGAGAATACTCTTTGGTATTAATAAGTAAATATGTAATTTCATCTTTGATGTAGGTGTCATACAAAATACAAACCCTATAGATTCAAGAGAGAGAGGAATAGGGAAAAACCGAAGGAAAATATATTTTACAATCATATAATATATATATAGTATATATCATATATTATATGTATTTAATAGAAATAGTAATAATAATTTAATAATAATCAAGAATATATACTTTCGTTATTCATTATTAAATAACCATCATTCATTCATACTTAACGTGTTTTCCTTTTTTGTCGGAGCAATTCGTAGATTAATTCCTAAATGGAAAAAGAGTCGCGAAACCATCACTCTTTTGAGGTTGCTCCGGCATGCCCAATTGCCGGCGGATATCGTGTCGCACTGTGTCCCGCCATTCCTAGAAATTAAAAAAAGTAAATTTGTTTCGTTAGTCCCCAAGACTAGTAATGTAAGATTTAGTACCATTATTTACTTTTTAATTTATAAATCGGGCATGCTAAATCTGTTCGAACGAGCGAACGGCGTTCTTGCGGGATTGGGGGGAAAACTTCGCGAGCGGCTATTTTTCTAAGATTTTCTAAGAAAATAGCCGACTTTTCAAAGAAAAATGTCGGATTTTCTAAGCTTTTCTAAGAAAAAATGGCCGCCGCGGGATTCCAAATTCCGCGGTGGCAATTTTATTCTTGCGGATGTGCATTATAAATAATTTAGTAGTCAATTGAGTTTAAAAAGTAATTTGTACCGGAGGAATATTCCTAAGTGGAGCTTCATTTCTTGCCGAAGAAAATGGGGTTGGAATCGCTATGAGGTCATCAATGTCCGTTTCCATTGTATCAGTTACTTCCTTCTTTACTGTTTTTGGGGGGGATGACTCAGTCAAGACAGATGATGTCGGCGACACAAATGAGTTCCGACTAGCAGATGAGGATGGGCCATTATCTGGAGTTTGCCTTGTACTGGGTGCACTAGCAGTAGATGCAGTAGCAATTTTTCGAGGAACATTGTCTGTTGGCAAATTCTCATTCACGGACTCATCATTCGATATAAAAATTATTCCACTAATTTGAGCATTCACATTATTCTTTTCCGCAGTTGTAGAAAAGGCAACGAAATACTCTTTGAGACTATTCACAGCATAACCTTGGAAGACCAACGGCATTCCAACAAAATACTCATCCTAATAAAACAAAAAATTACATATAGATTAATCTTCAATCAACAACAACTACTGAATTATCACAACAACTCTGTGAAATGTAAAAAATTCAAAAAAATTTAAAATCACTTACAATTAAAGCTTTAGCAAAGATATCAGGCACACGATTATTATTTGGGAAGCAAAGTCGGAAGATGGAGAATAACTTTGACAATGACTCATCCCACAACATCAATACTGAAGTACGAAATTGGCGGGTAGGACCTGTAATACAATAATCAAATAGTCAAAATTTATGAATAATAATTTAAATGCGCATCGAAATATTTGTAATTATATTGTGCATGGACATATTTAATGTTTTGGCGACTTACCAGAATTCAAAATTAAGCTAAGTAACTTGAAATAGAATTTGGACACAAGCTCAGAGAAAGTTTGTTGGTATGCAACCTTCTCATCTTTGACAGCGATTGTATTCTAAAACAAATTACATAAATATATTTCTTTTAAAATAGATTCACATCGTTCTAAATAGTACAAAACAACACGAGCATGAAAATTTAATTATAAAATTATTCAATTTCGTGAAGTAAACGGAGTAGTTTCTTACTGTGAGAATTTGAAAGAAGGGTAGTAACTTTTTTGCCAGAGAACGTGCACAAGTTTTAATATGATGCGGATTTTTGCTATCCCTTCCTCTCATCAAATAATTTTGAACCAGGTCCTTCAAGTACGGTTGAAGTGTCTCCAACCAAGTAGAACTACGAATCAATTCCACAATAGTCTGGAAAAAGTCATGACTTGCAGTATTTGTTCCAGCAGATGAAACTTGGTTCACATTGACATGCTGATGTAAATCTAATGGTCTCTGCCTCGTTCGACTTCTCCCAGAATGGTGTGAATGACAAGATAGTAGAATATCAAATGGTGGTCGCATCATTTCATTTCTTAAACTCTGTTGTAAATTCGCAGCACCAATACCACCACCGGCTCCACTATTTCCACCCGTATTTGTATTTGAATTGCTACTAGAATTTGAAGTAGAACTACTACTGGTACCGAAATTACCGGAAATAAACTGAGCTTGAGGGATTGTTCCAAAATTACCAATATTGCTATTCACATTTGTAGCTCCTGATGAGGATTGATTTAAATTTGAGGGAATATTCGGTTGTGCTCGTGCCTGAGCTTGCTGTTGTTGTGGTTGACGCTGTAAATTGGGATATGAAAAGAAAGGCATCATTCCCCCTCCAGCACCACTCACTCCAGCCAAAGCAGGTCCAAGTAAAGCTGCCAAGTCCGGTATCCCATTCGAGATATTGATACTTATACCAGGTGTTCCACCGGGACTCATGCTAAGCCCAGCCCCAATGGTTTGAGGATTGGAATTTGGTGAAAATATAGAAGAGTTGGATCGGCGTTGCATTGAAGGTGAATTAATAGGCACATTTTGCGGAGCAGTTGCAGATGGTTGGGAACTTGTAGTGTTTCCTGACTGATTACGAGCTGTTGCTTGCTGCTGTTGTTGTTGTAATAGATTAGCAGTTGCGAATGACGCTGGAACAGTAATAGGAATTGTAGCTCGTACAACTGTGGATTGTTCCACCAATATTGAAGACGGTGCAGTGAGACGACGAGTTTCCGGTGCCGTGGAAAAGTCACAAATTAAGTCACTGTAAGCATGAAAGGAATGCCCTAAAAAGAATAAGAAAATTATTTAAACTTTGAAAATGTACATTGTTCATTCAGTTTGGAGCTTTAAACAATATTCAATATTATTATTGAGTTTATTGAATTTAATTGCTACGATTTGAATAAATTTATGTTAATCCTTAATCATAATTAATTTATAAATAAATATTATTAAATATGTATATATAAATTCTCACCTAGTAAGTGCATTATTGATGATATTGTGTCGTACACATATTGCATGCTTTGAAGTTCTCCCTGTACAAAATTCAAAAATTACAATTAACGCAACATGCCAAATGAAATTTTTTTTTTTAAGTTATCCAAATGAATAGTAATAATTATGGTACTTGTGATTACCGTATCCGAACCAAATGTTGGGTTTTCTCGAAGAATATTTTGGACGAATTGCAAAAATGGTGTTAATCTTTCCTGGAAAGCTAACAGATCTTGTAATGCGATGGCCATTTCCCGTAAACGTGGTGCTCTAAAATTATACAGAAAAATATCATAGATAATGTATTACAATTACATGTAATACATATAATTATCTTAGATAACTTAAATAAGTATAGTGTGAATCTCCTTATTATAAAATAGTCTTACTCTTGCCGCCGTGCAGATCCTTGGTTGTTTTGGTTTGGACTCCCAGAGATGTTAGACTCATCATGAATTCCTTCATGTCCAAACATGAATGGAATGGAATGTCCATCACTGCCCGGGTTAATTGTACGAACAGAAGCCAAAACGGCAGCTGGTGCATGTGATGAACATAAATGGTATACATAATTAATATTATTATTATTATTAATCAATTATATTAAGTTACTTATATTTTAAGTGTCATGCATACAATTTGTAGTTATAATAAGTTTTATAGTGTGTAAAGAAACAATAATTGATTGGTCTGTTTCGCTTAATTAACTCCTATTGAATTTCATTCTGATGAAAAATAAATACTCTGCAACTTATAATTGGTCTTATACAACTATATATTTATATACTTTTTCCTTACCATTAGCCACTTGTGACATCATTCGCCCCAAGGATGCTGGATCATCTGGATCAACATCCATAGAATTTGAATCAGACGACTGACTGTCGTGATTTTCTTCGGATGTATTAGCATTTCCAGAATTAGCAGCAGCATTTACAGCAGCTTGAACTGTGGCTGCAGTGAGTTCATCATCTTCTTCGAGCCTCTGAAGTAGACTTGATGCCCTATTGACCATTTCATTTCCAATCTGTAGACGAACGGTTGCACTATTTCGACGAGGCATTCCATTTGGATTTGCATTTACAGTCTGTTCACCCACTACATTACATGACAAAATAGAGCAACAGAAAGAAACGTTAAATTTATGATTAATTTACTTTCTCGATACATACATATTACATATATATGCTAATAAGTTATTAAATTATTATTAATAATATACATCGGTATATGTACAACACAACTGTTAGACATCTTGAATGTACCAGGAATGTCAACACAAGGACTACCCATAGTTCCCACATATATATACAATAGCATTATTTTGATGTGTTTGATTTGTACCCGCTGTAATTATTATCCCACCACTACCACCGTCTAAATTGAAACGATCGTCTACATTTCCACCTACATTCCGTGGTGGTGGCTCATCATTTTGATTACTTCCTCCTCCTGGTTGATTTGGCCGTTGAACCAAATGTACAGTATTACTTGCTACATCTAAACAAAAAAAGAAAAGGAATACACCAAATGAGTACGTACATGTAAACAACATAAATATTATAACTAAATATAATAAACTTTAGTGGAATTTTGTTTTGACATACTAAAATGATTCACTTACTGTACTCTAATATTTTTTTATCATCTTGAAGAACTCGACCACGAAAAATCAGGCGCTGTTCTTCTACGGGGATGCTCACTGTTGGGCATATCACTTCCTTGAACTCTTTAACAGTCAACTATAGGAAAATCAATATTTTGTAAACCTACTTGTAAATTATAACATATTTACATGTTTATTAATTTAAGTTAAATTATTTAACCATCATGTAACTGTGTTTGAGATTCATCGGAATATATAGATATTGTTATAAATGTCCACCGCACCTTCGCAATTATTATTACATATATATTTATTATTATACTCATTTGTCAACATGAATCATGTTACTATTAAGTATATATTTACATGATAATAAAACATGATAAGAGGGGAAATGGTGGTACATAAAAAACTTCAAACTTGGTATTGCCGTAAAAGATAAAAATATAAATTACAAAATTACCCTCATCAAAACATGTAGGACATTAATTTATATTGAAAACCATTAAACACAATGTACAGTCATTCATATGACATATGATATAGGACAAAATAAACTAATATGACAAAAAAAAGTCTTGAACTCAAAGCAATTCAATGTATCTATTTATTTAAACATTCTAATCCATAATTCAGTTCATGGTTTAATTAATATTGTCATCTTTTCCTTAAAAAAAATATTAAGAACTTCTTGAACAATGATCATTTACAAAAATTACAATTTAACAAAATATTCTTTTTATAATAGATCTTACCTCTTCCGACACATCGAACGCATGATTTTTACTGTCCAATGTCTTGACTGTAACTTTTATCATGATGAAAGTTTGACTTTATTTATTTTTTTGCTAAATTTGTAATCACAGACTATAATTATCATTTATACCATTTGCACTATTTGTAGTATTATTTGTTATACTTGTTATTTTCTACAATTGTATTTTATGATTATCTACGTTACGTACAACCAATTTGGGTTACCCAAACTGAATCTTATTCGTTTTCGAAGTTCGAACCGTCTTTCTTTATTAATCACACACTAATTTCAAAATTTGACGTGTCATGTAAGACTTTTAATTGATATGACTGAGAGAGAGGACTTAATATGACCAACTTTATTTAAACCTATTTAACAACGTTTCGCTTCTTCCTCGAATTCTTGAACTCGAACTTTTTTTTTTTGGGTAAGTCCATAGAAAAAAATGGGGATTTCCTAAAGTATTTGCTAGGAATTTGAAAACTAGACACGTGCCTTCCTTTATATGAATAAGTAGTCGCCGAAAGGAATTTAAAAAAAATCCAACTTGCCCTGGTGGGGTCGTTTAGGAGAGGACCAAAGGTCAACTTTGACAAAAGTATAGTAATTTTCATAAATTCCCTATTGCATGATTCTCGGAATTTCTTTCATATTATATTATTAATCCTTAGCCTATTCTACAGTGAGGTCATTTTTTGGATTTTTGATATCAATTTTTAAGTCAACATCTGGTCAACCCTGTTTTTCATCCGATTCATCTGAAACAAGTTTATTCTACAAGGTGAGACCATCCTCAACAATGTTTAAATTACCTCCAACTCACAATGTCCAACCGTTTGAACTCCAGGAGGTCAAATGTCAACATGGGACAAAGTCATTTTTTTCCTCCCATCAGTCTGAAACTTGGTATATGTAGAGATTAAGTCATCCTCATCAATGTTCTTATGGACCACTTTTTATGATCCGACAAATAGATTGATCTCCAGATTAATCTATTTTTGCAATAGGGAATTTATGGAAATTACTATACTTCCCTCAAAGTTGACCTTTTGGATCCCTCTAAAGGACCCCCAGGGCAAGTTGGAATTTTTTAAAAATTCATATTGGCGACTACTTTCTTATAAGGAAGGCACATGGCTAGTTCTGAAATTCCTAGCAGAAACCCACTTTAGGAAATCCTTTTTTTTGTGGACTTACCCAAATGGTTCAAAGTATGAACTCTAACATTGAGAATACCTATAGTCAACTCTAGTGTATAGCGGCTATATTATAGCCATACTTATTACTGCCTTAAATACAGAGGACTCGAGAACGGCGGCAGCGATATCCCGTGTATGTCGCCACTTCCAGTTTTCGCAGTTTTTTCTTGCGCTGCATATAAAATTGCTTTTAGATGTTAAATGAATTAACTTTAAAATGAATTGTAATTAAATGGCCAAATCTAGATGGATAAAACTTTACACATGTTATTCAACTATTTGTAAACATGGAACAAATACATACCAGAATGCACATGAATGTTATGAATATTTTTTAATACGCGAAAAAACGAGTGTGTTTTTACTCTGACTATATACCTATATTATATAGGCTATATATACTTATGCATATGATTTACGTGTTAAATGAACAAGTTAAAAAAAATTAATTGTAATTAAACGGCTTAGGGGCTGTTCGCAAATGACATCATCAGTTTTTGGCCCTTTTCCGACCCCCTCCCCCCTAAATCACCAGCACGTCCTCAGCTCCTCGACCCCCCCTAATTTGCCCTATCCTTGTATTGAGGACATCCCCGATTTTGGACCCCCCTCATGTCACTTCACGTCCTCAGCTCCTCGACCCCCCCCTAATTTGATGAGTCATTTTGCGTCACGCCCCTTACTCTAAATGGATGAGACTTTACACACTTTATAGAACGATTTGTAAGCCTGGAAAAAAATACCACAATTCGATTTAATGTTTTGGCTCTTTTGTAGTACACGAACAAAGTTTGTTCAACAACGTTCCCTCGCACATTAACTATTGATTGACATATACTATACATGAAACAATTTTAAATGTAACTGCATTTAAAAACGTAAGTCCAGTCCGGTCCACTTGTAACTCCACGAGCAACTGCAAACGTCAGCTTAAGATTGTTAGATTCTGAGATTTGAGCATAGCGAATTGGATTTGATGGTAAGATATATGTACAAGTGCGCATCAAATAGAAATTGGGCTTCAAAACAGGGACCACCAAGCTTTAATTTGTCGAATAAGCCTTTTCTCCGAGTGCACAGTGTGTTAAAGGGAGTCCCTCAGCGGTCATAAATCAAAATTCTGTGCCACAAAAATTTCGCTCCGACATGT
>JAIUND010002488.1:0-22078 GCA_034699125.1 Gisinianus flammeolus
GTCTATACATGCACTTCACTGCCTGTCCAGGTAATGAAAGCTCTCACTATGAATAAGTGAGGCTGGCATTACCGGATGCTGTACTAATACCTTGATATAACTCAAAACTATGCATTTATATAACAATATTTGGTCCCTTCCATAGTCCATTCATGGCAACCTATCCGTACCCCTATTCCTATCCCTATCTCTATCTCTCTCCATCATCTCTATTTATTATGTATTCCTCGAGTGTGCATGTACGCACATTGGATGACGTCGAGAGTCGCGTGTACTGAAATTTTTATTGTGAAAGGATCATATGGAACAAGTACATAATTGTCTGGATAAGTCCAACTTGATTGTGACCCACCGTCCGTCCCTTGAAAAGTTCATTTCAAATTTCAATGTGCATATCACACACTACCAAACTATCAAAACAGGTACAAGCTCCCATATCCTCATATCATAAGTCATAAACCTATTCGTATATGAGAATTGCGATTGCGATTCCAATTTCCAATGCATAAATGCAGATATACCCATATCGTGTACATGTATGAGTATGTATACACATGCATGTTGGTGCGTTACGCGGAGGGTGGGAGCTGGGAGCAGGTTGAAGCGGTGTTAATGTGGATAATGTTCGATTATCCCAAAGGTCAATGATAGCCTGCTCTCATCAGCGGGAAATCTTCATGGAAATGCACACAAAGGTTGGTCTACACGTGAGTGTCGCGTGTCTTCCCCATTTCATTACAGTTCCATTGTTGAGGGAACGAGATGTGTGTGTGTGTGTGTATGCACTTTGACTTGGCGACTAGTAAAGACTCCCAAATATTCACCATCGTACCAGCACACACACACACAGACATATGAAAATATAAAAGGAAAAACGTATTGTCATTTTACTATACGTTTTTCTTCAACTCCACAGGATTCAAATTGACCTACAAGTCAAATGTAAATAATGTAGAAAATCAACATGCGGAAGATTATAATGATTGCCCTTTAGTTTTCTCCTAATCCCCAAAGCTCCAGGCCATTTTAAAAGCATTTCATATTTTAAACTCCAAACTTTTAGTCAATTCTTCTTCTCTCTGACTGATTTTGAATAAAAACTTCATCATTCAGAGTTTCAATTTTATTCGTAGGAATTACAACCAAAAATGTGATCGCTTTCCGTCAGAATGGGGAAAACTGGGAAAAGGCTCGGCTAACTTTGTTGGATTTAAAAAATAAATGGAGGAAGTGACGATGGCTAATAATACTTTTACACTTTAGAAGGAAAATCAAACACGCTGGCTGTGTATGTGTGTTGTGTCGGTACACCATTTGAATGATGGCAAAGAGAGAGAGAGAGAGAGAGAGAGAGAGAGAGAGAGAGAGTGAGAAAAAGGGAAGAAACCAAGTTGATTTTGGTTTTTGGGGGCACTCAAAGTCAAAACATGGGATATGTAATCTGTGTGATAGGATGTGTATATGTGTGTGTATATAAGAGAAGTGGAGAAAGTTAGAGAGAGAGAGAGAGAGAGAGAGCCTCTGACTTTGACTTCCCACCCAGCCGAAACCGGAAGTGTCCCTATGGAAACGGGAGATCGATTTTTGCCGTTGCGGCAAGAGTTCACTTCTCACTTTACTATATCTATCTCTCTCTCTCTCTCTCTCTCTCTCTCTCTCCTTCTATTGTCAACTTGAGCCGACATAATGAAAGTTCTAAGTAGTCAACTAACAACGCCAAAGACGAATCACAAAGACGAATCCCAAGTATACAAGACACAACTCTATTTACTATTTACAATGCTCATCGTCTTATTGTTAGCCTAGAGAAGACTACAAAATACACAGACACACATATTCCTTTTTCTCACTAAAGAAAATAAATTGCTTCCCTACATATTTCTATACAGACAGGCGAAAATGTCGTAGTCAAATACAGTTTCCCTTTTTTTTTTAAACATATCATATTTTATAAGATATTTCCCTTTTTTATGAAAAACAATAAGAATTTAAAGTATATATAAAAAAATAGGGGGGTGAGAAAGTTTTTTTTTCTTCAAGAGTTGGAGAGAACTTGAAATGATTTACAATGGGAAAGTAATCAATGAGAGGCGGATATGTTTTGAATGTACATTCGGATGCATGCGTTTCCCTTTTGTATCATTTACATTTCCTCTAATAGGAAGAAATAATCATTATGCCGAGATTTGTTGCTTTTCCCTTTTGCTTTTCTCCAAGAGCAAGAAGCCTCTCTCTCCCTCTCTCTCTCTTCAAAGTCTCTGTTTGTGTTATCAACTGCGTGTCCACAGTCAATAAAACACAGCGCTCTCGTTCGTTTTAAAACAATAAAAATCCCGTAGATTTTTTCATACATAATCCAAACCTTTGTTTTTTGTGTGTAGTTTGGAGCGAAGTTGGTGTAGAATTTCATATGTAATACGAATAACGTGTGTGTGTGAGTTATATAGAGAGGGAAAAGATGAGCTCGTGTAGGATAATTATTGATACAGTCCAGGTTTAATAACATACCACGAGACCACGTTGATTCTACTTTGTAAAAACCATGGACTTGTCATGGAAGTGCAAAAGTAAAATATTGTTGTTTCATTATGGCTATAAAATACTCTGTGTCAAAAAATGAGGGCGATATTCGAGATGTTGAGATAATGCATAAAGATTCTAGTGCAGAAAATGAATGAATGAGAGAAAGAGAGAGAGAGAGAAGGAGAACAGTTTTAAATGGATCGGTAATTGATGTGATGGAAATGTGATTTGTCTGTATGAAATATGTCAGTGGAGGGAGAGAGAGAGAGAGAGCGAAAATGTATTGCATGGGCAGGAATTATTGGGACGGGAGTCAAGTCGAAGCGTTGCAGTTGCATTATGGGCGAATGGAAAGCGGTAAACTTGAGACACGGAGGACAAGGCTGCTGCTTTCCTTCGTTACGTCCGCTCGTGAAGAGAAAATTTCCTGAACTACTTTCCTTTTCTACTTTCTCTCATTATGTGAGTGAGACTTGGACAAAATTACGTCAATCAAGATTCCATTCACTCGTTTCATCTTGTCGACAAAAGTCTTCGACTTGTCTCGGCTTCTTCGTCTTCTCTGAGGTTTCTTCTCGTCTCTTCTTCTTCTTCTTCTTCTATTGAACAGTGAAACTTTGCCATTCTCTCCACTTTCCTCTCGACTCTTTCTCCCTTTCTCTTTTTCTTTCTTTCATTCATTCATTCTTCACTCTCTCTCTGTCTATTTCTCTCCCTCGTATCTTCCTTCAGTTCCTTCCCAAACTCAGCCTTCTTTTCCTTTTATAATCTTGACTGTACAATTGCTATTATCTAGCCAAGTTTTGGAAGCACGAGAGCTGGGAAATGGAAAATAGACACTATAAAATAAAACCACTACTTTCTTTCCAAGATATTTCTCATCTCCCTACTACGAAATCCCATCCACATTTTCAATCTGATCATCCATTTACATTTACAAGAAAAGACTCGTCTTGCCTCATCATGTATTTGCAGTCAGAAAAATTTCCCATCTATTTTTTACATTTAAAAAATTCCATCATTTTAATTCACAACTTTAACTTCAACTTCTGCTTATATTTGTCTACTTTATAGAAAGACAACAGAGTCTACAATGTACAAAAAAATGTGATTAGCGAGGCAAAAGGAGGACGGTATTATTTATGTACGCAGCAGGAAAGGATTGAAATAGACTACGAGAGCAAGTTGTGTGCGCGCATATGATGAAGAATTGAGTATGAAACTTTTGTTAATTAAGAGAATTACTCGGATTGGAGTGCGAGTGATATGAAGAAAAGCTGGAAAGTCATCAGGAGAAGAAGACGATGGGATGCGATGCGATGCTGCTGTCGGCAGCATCAAAGTGTACATGGCCATGTTGAAAGTTTATGTGATGCATGATGATGTTCATTAATTTTGTAATTACACACACGTTACTTAACAAACTAATTAATACTCCAAGTCAGAGTTGAGAAATGAGAAAGTCGGAGAGAAGAGATTTGAGATGATTTCCTCAGCTTTTTTCTATTTGACACGAAAACTACGATATATACATTTTACTCAGTAGTCAAAATCCCTGTACATAATAAAATCTGTCTATATTTTGTAAGAACAGATGCGGAATTTTTACATTTTGAACTGTGTGTCAAAAATTCAAAGATTTGTATGCTTAAACGCTCATGGAGTTTACATTTACGTTTACACTATATGAAACATGTTTTTAAACTTATTTTTAAACATTTTTGAAGGAAAAACACAAAAAAAGTCCATATGTTTTTTATAGGGGGGGACGTGAGCTGACAAGCATGTTTTGATTTTGATATTTGTAAGCTGCTTGAAGGAGCAAACGACGCAGAAAGTATATTATCATTGAAAACTGAAGTGAGCAACAAGAAAGTAAATCGTACAGCAAAAAAAAAAAAATGGTAGAAAGTTTTTACTAGAAACACTCTCATGATGCCATTTCTGGCATCATGAAGCGGTATGAATGAAATTCAAGCATAAATTGAATAATTTATCGTTTTGCTGTATGTGCATGGAGAGTGCGACTTGAAATTGGAAATAGATGGTAATAAAAATGGAAAGTCGGAGTGCATAAAAAGAAAGAGAAAGAGAGGGAGTGTGTATGTGTATGTGTATGTCGGTACATTTGTACGTATGTGCAAGAAAAGGAGTCGTAGCCTCGTATCTGTATCGTATGTATGTAGAATACATGGTGGGGGCACGTTGCTCACTTGTGCTTGAGCAAGCACATCATCTGCCGTTATCATAACATTGAGTGATTACATATTGTTATGCCTTCTCCCATTCATTTCCCCATGTAAAACCCCAAACTTGCAACTCCCTCCCAAAATATTTTCTTACAAAAACTTACAACTCTCTCTCTCTCTCTCTCTGTTCATCCCACCAACTCACAAGAACAGTCAACTCAAAAGTCAAAACTCAGCTCAACAGTGTTGAAAAAACTCCTTTAGAATATTTCAAAATAATAATTATTTACTTTTTTCCCTCCGAATATAATTTATAGTGGTGTCTCACGTCAAAAAGCTGAGAGAGATGGATCAACATTATACTTTCTATTCTCCTTTTCCAGAAACTATTTCCATGTCCAAGGCCCAAACAAAAGTTCAAGAGTTGACTAACAATAAGTAAAAGTAAAAGTAAAACACAACAAGCTATAAATAATGACCAGAAAATCATAAGAAAAGAAAAAGTATTTAACTTATCAAATAATTTTCTTGGGAGAGTTGAAAATAGAAAATATAGCCCAAGTGGAGACACAATTATAATTTATACGCATACACACACACGAGGAAATCTATATGGAATAATTAACACGTCAGGAGAGCTAATAAAGTGTTTGTAAAATGATAATGCTCATGAATTACGACTTGCGACACTTTTCCTTGAATGACTTGAATGAATGATTTAGTGCGAGTCCGAGATTATTCCTAATTCCTAAATCAAAGGACTACTTTAAAAATCTCTCGCTCTCTCTCTCTCTCTCTCTCTCTCTCTCTCTCACTTTCGTATGTAAATTACAAAGGAGCGCACATTTATTCGCACTTGATCACGCATGCCAAAGATTACCATCAGTTCCTTGCATACACATACGATATTTCATGTTTGATTCGTCAGCTGAGCTGAAGAAAATTTGCAAAAAAAAAAACAAAACCAAAAAAACTCGCATATGACAAAAATCCTAATTTGTGAGAATATCGAATATCCAAATTTTTCTCCCAAAAAGAATTGTTGAAATTTCAAATTTGTACCTACGTTTTATTATTTGAATGAATCATTTAGCTGTGTTAAGAGTGGTTGTGAGTGTGAGAGAGAAAGAGAGAGAGAGAGAGTCTGAGGTAGTGGAGTGCGTGTGATATGAAACTATAGAATGGAAGTTGGAGGAGGGTAGTCGACGAGACTAGTGAGTGACACGTGGATGGAACACGCAATCAACTGATCAGTCGATCTATCTTAACAGGGTGTAATCAAAAAGTTAAAATGGGTTCAGTCTCCAAATGACTAACCATGAAAAAAGTCTCACCCTCCAAAAAAAAAAAAAAAATATCTCTCAAAGTTTCACATATCCTTTTCCTTTTTCTATACAAGCAGCACATGTAATTATAGTAGAGGTACATACATTTAAATTTGTTGTTGATCACCGATCCTGATTCCAGTTCAAATACTCAATTTTTTTACTACATAAAGGTCAATTTTCCTTTTTACAATATTTTGTCTGGAACAATGGAAAAGTAGGTACAGATATCTGTAATTGAAAAATGTCATTGTACGTTTTAGGATAATGAATCAAAATATGTAATAAGTAGATGAAGGTTTTGACCCAAAATTATGCTCAAAGAAAGATTTAGGTATATACGCATATAATATACGAAAAAGGTAATAAATAAATTTGTACGTGAATTGTGACTGTTGTTGTTCTGAACTCAACTCCCTCCAAAGAGATAACCATCATTATGAATTATAAGCCTAATCACATTTTCCTCCAATGTCATGTCACACGACAAGACGTAAGGCTATACAAAAAAAAAGAATAGAGAGATATCACAATGACAGCCCAAGAAACGACTTTAGTCTAATATCATGAAAATAATGCAATCACTCATTCGAATTCTCTCAAAAAATCTACTTAAGTATCGTATAATCGTAGAATTTGATTGTGACCACAGTTAGGGAAATCAACCAATCTCAACTTTTTCATTGTCTATATACTGTACTTATACGTAAGCAAGCAAAAATGTGACAGAACAAACGAGCCTTTTCCCTTTCCCTTTGAATTATTTTTAAAATCCCTCGTTTTGTTTTCTAAATGTGTATGAATGAATTAATCCATTTCATTTTCCTTCTTTCTCCACTCATGTTCCAAGTCCAGCTCAACATTTCTCCACGTTTCCATCCATTAAAATCTACAAATTCTGAATTTTGAGTATAGTCTCATGAATTTTCCCATGTAAACCTAGAAGTATTCAAAATACACTTTAATGTTGAACAAGAATTTGGCAAAGAGAGAAAGAGGTCAAAAATGTTATAAAAAGACGACCACCATGAAGAATGTCGAGTGAACGAGATAAAATTCATGACACACAACTGACTGAGCAAAGCACAATGATAAAATGACATTGTCCATAATAAAGTGGGTGTATTATTATTCGATGAGAATAATAATAATGGGTAGTGATTTAACTCGAGTATTTAGTTGTCTATTATGTAGTTGAGTCAACCTTTTCACTCTCAAATATGTAATCCTCATCCTCATATAGCATAGTAATAATAATAATAATAATAATAACAATAATAATGATGATGATCCATGGAAATCTTGTTCCCATGATGAAATAGATTAGACTAGGCCGGGTGGAAAAGTCAAATTGTATGTTATTTACGATGTCTTTGCCCTATGTATGAACGTCCAATTCAACTGCATGTACTTGTCGATGAATACGAATATAAATATGTATATAGAAGTGAATAAGTGAATAGTAAATCTCTCTCTCTCTCTCTCATAATAATAATAATAAGGAATGAATACATGGAGAATAGGACGTACGATAAAGTGCATTCAAAGTTGGATAAGGGTTTGTCAATTGTGGCATATCAATTCCCGTCCCTTCATTTTATATCCAAGTTGTGCAAGTTGTGCACTGGACTCGACCTGACTATACTCATCTAGCAATGGGAAAACATGCTCGACAATATGCTTGTGGATTTGTGATATGCATTAATACAAGTATCGTATGTGTATATGAATACTTGAATGGCGCACCAATTTATACGTATAAATTACATATTAAGTATACATTACATCATGAGAATATTCCCTGTACGCGTACGCATAATTTCATCGGCAGCAACAAAAAAAACCTCCACCCTCCAGAGAGAGAGAGAGAGTATGCAGTATGTATACATATATTATGTATGTTGCTTAAAAGGAACCTTTCCCTTCAATGACCCATTTAACAAATATAAAGTGGAAATCGTGTGTACGGTAGCCCATAACAAATCATTCCCCTCTCAAATTTTAGTACAGCTCAATGACTGAAAGAGAGAGAGAGTCACAGTTTATATTGTCAATGTTCATGGACTCATCCTGATTGTGAATCCCACGTTTCACGTACCCTTATATTTTACACGCGACAAGTGACAGTGACGAAAGGAATAGCTCTGGAAATAACTTCTGAATGAGAATGATCAGCATGATCCTCATCATCATCATAAGGAGAAAAGGGAGGGAAAGCAGTACATATATACGATAGAGTGAATGCGGAATTGGGAATGAGGCATAGGCAATTCCCTCTATGAAATTCGACAATAAAGTTTACAAAGATTGTATTGCTGTGCTTTCTCGGGGGGGGGGGGGAGTTTTTTTTCTATTGACCGTTACTTTCTTTGCCCGCTTCCCCTGCAATCTGTTGTCAAACGGCTAAACTTTAGGAGTAATGAAAATTCGGATTCGGAGTTTCTATAACTGTAAAACTATGAACTTGTGGGTTCTCCAAGTTATTCCAACGTTGGAGAGGATGCTGCTCAAAAATGTTGTTACATAACAAAAACAAAGACTTTTTTTGGTTTTTGGTGCAACTGGATTTTAAATATTTACTTGGGATTTTTGCCTCTTTCTGAAGAAATTAAAGCCAAAATCGTGATCTAGGAGTAGGAATAATTTAGGAATAAACTTGGTGGTTGAAAATAGCAAGCCGATAAATCTTTTTGAACATGTGAACATGCTTTAACTAAATTACATTGCACGGAGGTAAGTATACCAATGGTAATCACATGAATTCACAAAAAATGTGTGAATCTGACTGGAATTTGATTTCTGTTTTGTGTAGACGTGTGTTTATGTTTGTGTGTGTGCATGTCTTGGAAAATGGAAAACAACTCATATAGACTTGTGATTGTGTGTGTGTGTGTGTTTGTTGCTATTAGAAAGCGCTGAATGTTTTCTGGCAATTAATCTTGATTATCAAAACTGGGAATATTGTCAATTACAGAATAAAATATGGAGTTGGATGAGGGGTAAAGTGTAGTGTGTGAGTGTTTGACGTTCAAATTCGTCTTAATCATTGGAGCATAAATAAGAAGTGACATTGCATGAGCGTGCAGAATTCGAATGCAGAGTACAAACTACAGATATACATATAGCAATGTATTTTCTAATTCTAATAAATCACAGGATCGTGAGCGGATTCCACAATAAGTCCGATTTAAAAGACTCATCACAAATGACTTGAATCAACCAAGACATGTCCATATTCCAAATGTACATGCATACACAAATATACACACAATACAACACAACTTTGATATTCATTCATTTTGAAGGCTTCGCATCATTATTGTGTCACACAAAATTCGGATTGCTCATTGCTTTGCATATGCAGATATTGCGAGCAATTACAAACTCCTCTTTCCAGTTAACACAATGACAATTTCCTCAAAGAAATGTGTACATTGTTTATCAAAAGTCTGACTTGAAATGACTCAACATTACGAAGATGCTAATTTGTCTTTACATTTAGGTTTTTTAAATTCCTTCTCCGTCTTTTTACGCATAATGCATAATAAATACAATAGATTTAAATATTGATTCAACTGCACAAATTTGAAATTCCAGATTTAGATCCAAATAAAAAACTGACAGTTTTAGTTTTTTATGACAATAGTTTATTGATGCATTGACCTTGTGTGTAAATTTCTCTCGGCAGCTGCAATCAGTAAAGAGCGTGCATTTACTCGACATACGAAAGGATCCATGTTTGAATGTTTGAATGAGAGAGGACATATATACAATTGCAACAAATTTCAGATTGGTGCAAGATAGAAATTGATAGACACACACCGCACCCCGTCCGATTACGAGATAAAAGGAAAGGATGATTCTCTCTCTTTCTTTCTCTCTTGCATATTGATTGAATGTGCTCCTGCTCCTGCTATGTAGATAATAATGATTATTAATACATTAATAGGCAAGTGCATTCCATCCGTTCAGAAAATCCATTCATTTTCCTCGTATACAAACTAGTTTACAAATTATCATCGGGCACGCCATTAAATTCATTCACGTTACCATATATTTCCTTCACAATTTCAAATTCAACCCTTCATATTTCACAATTTTGGATTAATTTGAAGAAAAAAACGGATACATTAAATATGAACAACGTTTTGTGGTGTTCAGTTTTAAAAGTTTTTTTTTTAGTTAAAATGACATTGAACTGTTGCAAGTTAAAAAATGAGATGATGATGAGGACAGTTTTTTTTTCTTGCCTGGTAATCTGCAGATAGAAAACAATGAGTTGTAGTTGTCGTTTTTATCATGAGAATGTATCAGTGGGCAAGAACCAAATTGTTTACGTCAATCGGGTTTTCCCTCTCTCTCTCTCTTTATCTCTCTCTCTCTCTCTCTTGGTGAATGCATGACTAGCCTTTATTCAATTTCTGCTCATTTAGGTTTGGTTTTCCAAGGGATTTGCTAGTGGCACCATTCAGACTTTAATAGGCTGGGAGGTCTAGTTCTTGACAGGCCGCGTGTCACACAAGTTTTATGATCTTCCATTGCAAATTCATGAAAGACGACTCACTCGCTCTCATCATCATCCTTTTTTTCTCTCGTCTCCCTTTTCATATGTGAACAAAGTATGTAGCTCACATCAGTTGGAGAGAGAGAAAACATTAAATTAATGCGCATCATAGATTTTGAGTACACACGGTTTTCACTGGTAACAACATGAACCATGAAAAATTTCTTATTTCTATTATTTTTTTTTTTTCAATACATTTTTCTCTTCTTTCTTTTGCCTCGATTCCTTTTAATAATATGGAATTTACATGCGATTTACAGATACATTTAGCATGAAACATATATATTTCAATATTACAACTATTCATCAGTTTATCAATTTCCTTCCAAAATTTTCATGATTAGATATGTTTTAAGCTCATAAAATGATTCAAGTCCAACCTAATAATAATACCGGGTAACTACTTAGTTAGAATTTCCTTACATCCACAGCCATAAGAAAGATGTACATGGATTTCCCAAAAGAATTGAGTAAGCAAAAATAAAAATGAGGCTTTCCAACATTTTTCTATGCATATACATCCGTATAAATGGGCTAAAAATGGGAGCGAGAGAGATACCTTTGAATGAAAGTTTAACAACAGTGTAAATGACTGCGGTAGTCATAATTCTAAGTTTTCTTCCTAGTTTTTTGCCCGTACGGTATAATTTAGTGTTGTGAGCATGGTGAGTTTGTTGGGTTAAGGCGACGGTGAATCAATTTGGCGTAATAAAGGAGCCGGGCACCCCGAGAGCTTTCCCTTTTCTCAGTCTAGAAAATGTCTGATCTTTGTATGGTACATACGATGAATATGCTTCCAAAGACCATCTCTCTCTCTCTCTCTCTTTCTCTCTTTCTCTTTCTCTCTTTCTCTCTTTCTCTCTTTCTCTCTCTCTCTTCCACCTATCCCTATTTTATTATAAATCCATGGACACACACGCTCTTTATCGGGCCTACACAGAAACTCTTTGATTCTTACAAATATCCCTTATACCAATATAATTACACATTCATATGTAAGTAAATAGAGACTATACTGAGAAAGAGAGAGCGAGAGACAGGGATGTGTAATGTGTAGGTGAAGAAATACTTATGTAGTGTAATAATTTAAGCGTAGAATAACTTTCACTTACTTACTCTCACTCTCTTTCCTATTCTACTTTGTGCTACAGACTCGGTTTTCCCTCAAAAGTGTAGACTTGAGAATCCGCAAGAGTAAGAGCATGTACATAAAAAGTCAAAGTAAACCTGGGCTCTTATACATTATAATTTGTATTTGTACGTACATTTATGGTATACATATACATAATATACATACGTATGTGTATAGGCAGTGATAGTGTCCGTGTGTATAGTCGCCGTCGTAGTCGTAGTCGTTGGAATGGTATTATGTATAGGTATATGTATATGTATGGAAATGGTATGGTACGGGATAGAAAAGTGAAGGGAAAAGTAAAATGTGTGTGCGCGATAAGAAGCGCATTGTGACAAGGCGAGTTGGTTCGTAAGACTAGGACTGGTGAAACCGGAATACGCTGACGTGAGCCCATTCCCGTCCGGAAGTGAGACATGCGATGCGCCGCTGTCTACATTCATCCTTTCCCTAGCTATCCTAAATATATTATGGTCGTCTCTCTCTTCTCTCTCTTTCTCTTTATACTCTCACATACCATATATAGTTACAGTCTATCGTACATGTATAGCTGTAGAAGGAAAATTTCTCTCACTTCCAAATGCATACAAAGCAAAGAGAGAGAGAGAGAGCTATATTACACTTGTCAAATGTACTCCATGCCTGCATACGTACGTACGTAGTCATGAGTTTCAGTTTCGAGTCGAGGTCTCAGGATAAAAGTGTCTAAAAAGTGATACAAGGAGAAATTCATATATAGTGAGAGAGTGTTTTTTTTATTTTTTTCCTTTCTTCGTCTTTTAAACCTTTTGACTGTTCTCCTTAGAAATGTACATAGCAATGTGCATAAAATATACTCCCTCGCGCGCTCTCTCTCTCTCTCTCTCTACCTCACTCCGATTCCGATTACACCACAATAGCCAATCTTTATTTAACACATATTTTCAAACGAACCTTTTCTCCTTGAACAATTTAGATTTGTAATAAACTTACTCGATGGATAGTGGTGGTGGATGTGGATGTGGATACTCTTACTCTTCCTTCTGTATTTCTTGGAAGCGTACACTAACACTTACACTACATTTCATATCTTTATAGTACTTTCCCTCTAGTGCTAGTCCCGCATGTACATGCCCAGTCAAAGCCTCCACACTCCAAAATCCACAATCCACACACCATCCCTTTGTTGTACTTTGTACATAAAACTAGAAGCATCATCACATAAGAGCTAATAGTTCCTTTTATTTCTTATACATACTAGACGCGTAAGTTTATATCGAGAGAAGGAATGAAAAAAGAAGGAAGAAGGAGAGAGAGAAAGACAAAAAAAAAGAGAGTATGGTGCACTACAGATACGATACAAACAACTCCCTTTTTCTTTCTCTCGCTCTCTCTCTCTTCACTCCTTTTCTTTACTTTCATTTGAGTTTTTATTCCTTTCTGTGATATCCATCGACTCTTAAGACTTATTTCTTCCCGTCATTCTTGTGTACACAAACTTTTTTTGTGGGTACTCTCACATGTAGGGGTTTTCTAAAAAAAAATGTTTGTTGTTTGTATACTGGGCAATTATCGACAATGTTTTTTTTCTCAAGTCAACTTGAAACTTTATTTACTCTTTTTGTTTTGTTTAGACATGAGTTTCATTCTTGAAAAACTACGAGTAGTAATAATAATGCTTCATTGAAATCGGAACAATAATATGTACGATAAATTATGAGTTGTGTCAAGGTCCATAAAGGTCTTAATGTTGAGTCAAATCATGTTCGTATTTAAATTATCTGTAGAAAGTCTGTGTGACAAGCAAATGTATATATTTCATATTTACTTAAATTTATTTGAATTTGAAAGAGTGAACGTGCAAAGGCGGAATAAAGAAATGACTCCTCGTTTTTGATTTGAAATTTTAAAGGAAACGTGGAGTTGAGAGAGTAAAAAGGGATAGAGAGAAGAGAGAATGATTTTACAATGCAATGTAAAATCCTCCCATATTTTTACTCTCTAGACAAACCTTTCAATTTAAAGCAGCCATTTGTTAATACTTTTGATTTCCGGGATTTCTCCCCTTTTAAAATATTGTATGCTTTTGGCAAGAGGAGGAGAAGAAGATAGAATGAGAAAAGAGAGGGACGCTTCTCTCTCCCTTCTAATTATTCATAGGTTCTCAGAAAGAGAGAGAGCATTTCTCTTTCTCTCGTATCGTATCATTGTCGAAAAGTTCTTTCACAGATTAATGTCGTCTATGAGATGTTTCCATTTCAATTGACGAACTTTTTAAGAAAACCATGCATTCGCGGAAAATCCCTTTTCCATATTTATGGACAAGAAAACATGGAGAATCTTTTCAGGACAAGTTTAAACCATTTTTACTGATAAATAAAAAGTAATTTAAAATCGTCGTTAAAAATTTCTTAAAAATTCGATATTAAAATACGCCGATGATTTGTATAGTTTAAATTCAAGTACAATCATTGAGCAACTCATTTACGCACCAAACAGCCGAGAATATTCAAGGCGCTATAACTCGAAATCTATAGAAAGTAGCGAATGCCTGGTTTTCTAAAAACAAAGTCCGTCAATTGTTATTTCAAACTTGTTCCCGTTCACTTGAATTCTTGAATGATGTTGAATCAGAACAAGTTATTCATTTTCACACACAACTACTAATTGAAGGGGAATCAAGTCATTTAAACTGCTCAATCTATACAATTCCACAAATCCAAATGCAACAAACTCTCCATTATAAAATGATAAAGTCCACTACCGATAAAGTCTCGCGCTCTTCATCATATGGTGGTCCGGCAAACAATAGAAAAAATCCTACAATAGTTTTGAGTAATTTTCAACTCATTCACTCTCAATAAAAATTCTCTCCAAGCGCATCTGTTAGCCTCTTCAATTCCTCTCTCTCTCTGAGCGACTCACTTGACCAAATAACTTCTGAAAATAAATAGCATTGCTAAATGTACAGTTTTTTTTCTTGTACTTGACATCAATGATTTTTTCATTCACCTTTCACAAATTATTTATCGTACATGGTTTTCATCTTGTTGTTTTGGTTTGGTCAGCATGTCACATTTTTTACTGTTCCTAATTCTCCGTAATTGTATACCTCCGGCAATTGAACAGAGCAGTGGAAGTTTGATAGCACTCAGCTCCATTACGGATTGTTGATGTAGCTAAATTAATTGAGTGGAAGGATTTTCCTAAGGGATCAAGTGCCCATAGAAATTCATTCTTGAAAGCCAAAAAGTAGCAGCATCTGTTTTTCAAGCGAGAGAAAGAGAGAGAGGATAAAAGTATCTATGTACATAGTTGAAGTTGAAGTATTGATCCTACAGAGAGAGAGAGAGAGAGAGAGAGAGAGAGAACAAAATACATACGTAGAGCCCATTGAATTCCGTGTGTACACATCTATACATTCTACACATGGAGGTTGAGTGAAGTTGTATTGAAAATCCGCAAAAGATTAGGAAATTACGATGGTTGGATGAGATATGGCTGTAAACGTGTACATAATACATACACTGTCATACACACATGGAATGGAGAAGGAATCACAAGTAATGACAAGAAACATCCACGAAAAACGGCGAAGGGCTAAACGAGATTTGATCCCACCGCAACAAATAAGATGGATGGCAGTGACAAAAGCTCTTCTTGTCACACCCAAAGGGCAAGGAAGGCAAAACCAGCCAACCTCCATTCAATGTAGACAACACAAAAGGAAAAACCCAGTGCCTACAATATCGTAATGAGTTGGAACCTCGCTCTTGGGCATACTATATGTAAAGACATACATTACTACAGCATGTGTATTGTGTACTTTACAGCCAAAGTCAAAGCCAAAGCCAAAGTGAGAAGGATTTATTCTCTCTTTCTCTCTCCGTCTCTTCTTTTTTACGTTCGCCGTCATTACAAATTCCTCTCCTCCAGGGTGTCATTTTTGTCATAGAATATTTTTCTTTGAAAATATTTACAGCCTCTCTCTCTCTCTTCATTTCACATCTCTCGTCCCTCTCCTTAAGACATCTCAAGAGTTTTCCCCCATGAACATTTTTTTATGCTGTCACTTTATTTTTGAGGACAAAATCTACAGTTTTTCTATTGAAAAAAACTTGACTCCGTCTGTCCAACACCAACTACGAACCATTCTAAATCTTTCCATAGATAACTTTTGAAATTTTCTCATCTCACATCATCAAACTGATGCTAATGCTGGAGAAAAAAGCATCGACATATTCTGATATTATTTGGATTTTGTCATTTTGTCATTTTGTGGAACTAGAAAGAGAGAGAGAGAGAGAGAGAAAGTACAGATACTTAAATCATCGCTAAGAAAAGGGCCTGGTATAGACGACTAAACAGAAAAAAGGCTATATTTTTTATTTAATAAAAAAATTAGGAAAAAGGTACTTTTTTGTCTCATTTTTATAGAAGATTTTTGAGAAGGAAAGTAGAGTAGAGTTTTTTTTTCAGCTGGATAGGTAGTTTTTTTTCTTCTTTGGAGGAGTCAGAGAGAGTCCAAAGGCTAAGTAGAAGTTAAAATATTAGTTGCGAGGTCCTATAGATCATCTGTACGTATGTATGTGCCATGTGCACTAGAGCGTCAAGATATTGGTTAGAAAGACTATGAAGGATAGCAGCAAAGGAGGGAGAAATAGAGTGAGAGAGCGAGAGAGAGAGAAGGAAGAGGAGCTGGAGTTGTAGTCGGAGAGAGAGAGAGAGAGAAAGAGGGTTCTATGTTACTGATATGGTCATAAAAGCCGAAGCTGTGGCCCATTGAACCGAATCGAGTGGAGGAGCAAGGATGTGCATGCACGCGATGTGACTTGAGCAAAATCGCCCATAAATTTTATCGCAAGTAGGCTCATTTTATGTCCCTTCATCGACTTCATCTAAGCAGCCAATAATAAAGCATTCTTATACACACACACACACACACACACACACATAAAGGTTGGACTCGGAGAAGAAAAAAAGCCGTTTTCTCTCTGGTAATAAGACAAACTATAACTTTCTAGTTTTTTTTAAGCCAGAAGGAAATCGTAATCTATAAGAAACTTTTGACGGACAAAAATTTTACCTTCTTTCTCTTTCTCATTCTCATTCTCTTTCTTTTTCTTTCTTTCGTTCTGAAGCACAAACACAGGCGGTACTGACTACGGACTATACTACTGAATTTATCCCATCAAAAAAAGGTGGAATTATACTGGGGAACAATTGAAAATTACTGCAAAATTACATGGTCAGTTGCTCTTATTGAAACTTTTACTTAATAGCGGGGCCATTTTCTCTTTCTCAGAGAAAATAGACTCTCTCTTTCTCTCTCTCTTCTCTCCAATGAAATTATAAATTATTTTTTTATATTTCTCTTCATAACTTCTTATCGTTAGTACTTGGGATTTTTTTTGTTGTAAATTGGTTTTGTTTTAATGTCTTATCGTCGAGTGGGGTTTATTACACAAAATATTTACAAACTTTCATATACAGATATAATATCAAATATGCAATGCAGTGCCTTGACCAATGTTGTTTTGACGTTCGTAACCATTTCTTTGATTGCTGAATTTATTGTTTGTTTGGTTTTTTTTTGTGTTTCTCTATCGACCCGATTCAGTTGAATCAATAATCATTAACTACCGTGTAAACGAGTAAACTGTATGTAGTTTTAATGTTTCAAATTGAATTCTATTTGTCCAGAAAAAGAGAAATGGTGCAAGACTGGGATTCTGGATGTACGATAAGAAATGGGGAAAAAATTCGAACCTGATTTGGAATTGACGTTGCGTCCATTATTGTGATTAGAGTTGCTAGTGTTATTGTTGGGCGTCGTGATGGACTCGGAGGATGATGTGGCTGTGGGAGCTGATGAGTTGTAGACTGTGTTATTTGATGAGCCTTTCACACCCGATGGTGGTGATTGTGATTCGACACCTGGAATCCATTAAGCATCATCCAATCATTAGTTGAACCAACCTGACCAATTCTTTACGCTTCACCATGTACACAATACAGGATACAGATAGCAGATAAAATACAGATAAAATATAGTCTAGCCGTTTTTCATATATTCTTAACAAGACCACCAATTTCTCTCGTTATTGCCAACTCGACAATATCAAGATTAATGAACTCATTTTCCACTTTATATACTGATAGAATCTACTGTCTCAATGTCACTCTTCTGTTCTCCAATTTTCATCAACCATTTTTTTTAAAGATTTTTTAAAAGTATATTTAGCTGATAGTAAAATTGTAGTTTCGTGGAAATGAGCGTCATTTTTCTCTCTTGGAATATTCCTTAAAAGAAAAACAGTTTTCTTATACTCATGTGTTTTGTGTTGTTTGTTGTTTCACATGGTTTTTTGCAGTGAATTCCATGTGTGTGTCGGCAGTGTCGGACTGATTTGATTAAGTATGTACAGATACGATACAATAATAAAAGTTACAGACTTGAATGATGCAAACCCTCCTCACCAATTGATTGTAAGGTAGACGATGAAACATTGGACTTGCCATTATGCCGATGACTGCTGCTCAATCCTGTGGGAAACAAATAAGAATTGATGAGCTAAAATAACCATTATTAAATGTATACCTGCATCAAGAAACATAGATCACAATCATACATAGATCCCTACCTCAAAAAAAAAACAAACACAATGAATTATCATCACTTGCACCACAAATGTACCTCTAATATGTACATACATATCGTATATTTACATTCATGAGGGGGGATGTGAAACTCACAATTCCCAACTCATCACTAGGTAAATATTTAACGAAACCACAAGGCAATGAAGTAAATGTGATCACATTAGCCGAAGGATTGAAAGAAACTGATGTTTGAGTGTCATTTACTTTAAATTCCAAATGAAATGAGGACATGAAATAATTGAATAATATGTAATAATAAATTATTGTCATTTTGTATCGTATCTCGTATCAAGTTTGTCTATAGTTTCTGGATACTCCACTAAAAACATTTCTCACAATGTTTTTTCTGTTTGCATAGATGTACAGATATAAAAGAGCATTAGGAACTTGTGGGTGTGTGTAGCAAGTACACATTCTTCACAAGTCATATGCATACGGATGGAGGAAAATGAGAAACCAATGGGAATTGCATGATGGGAAGATTATAAAGTCAAAAAACCCAAACTCAAATGGCAGAGGTAAAAAGGTAAAGGGAGCAGCAATTTGCGTGACACTCTTCAATTATACCATCATATGTAACAATTGAGTCAATCAACTTGCACTGTGTGTGCTTTGTGCTCCTTTGTTTGTATGTATGTACATATGTGTGTATGTTGCTGGTGCTACTGCCAACTCTCTTTCTCTCTCTCTCACACATACACACACACACACTTTGACCCTCCTGCTCACTATTTACAGTCCTAAATCATTAAGCTCCGCTACCCTTTCCATTCAGCCCAACCAAAAAAGGGTAATGGGAAATCCTCTATGTACACTTCTATTACCAAAATGTATGTACTTTGTTCATGTCATACACAAACTCGAACAATTATACTCAAAAACTGCGTTTATCCTTAATATTTTATGATGTATGTTTACATGTAAAACGAATCCAATGACTTGTTTTTCCTACGATCTTTCTGATCCTCATCAGTGATCACTCACATTTTTCATTATTTCAGTATTTCTTGGACTATACGTGTAAAATAAAGTAGCGGGTAAAAAAACAGTGTGAAATCATAATTATGTAGTATATAATACAAAGGGTAGTTTTTTTTAACGATTCCATTTAAAATGGCTCGTCCTCAATGGAAAATGGAAAGAAAATAAATGGTAGAAGGTGGGAAAGTAAACAATATTGTTGTTATATCTGTGCGAGTAGAGTTTCCTCATAGTCCCCCTTCCACTTCCACACAATTAGTTTGTTACCTGAAACAGAAACAGTGAAGGAGAAAGAGAAAGAGCAGCAACAACAACTCGGGACGTTGTACAACTATGAGTTAATAGAGATGACACGTGACTCAGGAGTAACCCCTAGAACTAGAATAATGTAAATAATATTCCAAAACGTCGCTTCAGTTTGACTTTGACTTTTGCTCACTAACTACTATCTGTATGTGTATATATATATTATATACAGTCCGCCAAAGGGGCTTGATAGAGAGAGAACGTTGATTAGTACACACGAGCCAGTAGTTTGATGAATGGTCTCTGTCTCGTGGTCAATGAGGACTCACAACTTGCGACACAACACACACGACCAAAGCATAACGAACTACTTTCAATTTTACACACACATCCATATAAAAAGTATTAGGGTGACATTTTTTTGCGTTTTTTATAGTTAGTGCAAGGACATGATTTTTCGAAACTCTCTCATCACCAATGAAAATGGAATACATACGATATGTATAGTTAAAGATTGCCGCAAGCAAGTATAATGAATAATGATGACAGTCAAACTACTGGTAAAGTTACCAATGCCAACTTGGATTGTAAAAAACACGTACATAATATACTGATTGTGAGAGAAAAACAATTTTTCCCATTGGAAATGCTGAGTTTATGTGTAGTTTCGTAGTTTCGCTATGCGGGGAAAAGTGTGCATGTTGATTTGGATGTATATGTAGTGAAAGAGAGAAAGAGAGAAGAAAAAGTAAAACCAATGTCAATAATGAGCTCCGTTCTGTTGAGTGACTCTACACAATAGAGCTGGAGCACATAATGCGTGGACACCAAGCATAATGTTTTGAGACTCCACTAAAACTTAGTTTTCCCATGGGTTGCTTTTGCGAACCCTAATTCAATGACAACTAGAGAACGTACGTACGTACTCATAGTGGGATCCTTCACTCGTGTTTGTCCTCTCTCTCTCTCTAGTCGTTTGTACATAATAATAAATAATAATGTTGAATAAACAGAATATGTACGTCCATTTTGACTTTCCCACTATGAGCATTTTGGTACAGGTCGAAGTGGTGGTGTTTGGAGGAAGAGAAAGAGAAATGGAAGGAGAAGGGTGGATGTGGATTAGCCGAAACTATTAAGAGCCCGAAGTGGCAGTATATGAACATTAACATTGAGCTCAAATTGAGATACCCCGTCGTGGTTGGAGACCACCAACTGAGTATTGGCTATATGACTCGTGTGATTATTTGAAAAATGTTTCATCTCTAATGCGATGAATATGTTAATGCTAATATTAGTAAATATACTTACTCGTATACAGTATGTACGAGTATATACGACTCCTTTCCGTACTACTAACTACAATTACATATTGTACATTGGTCATCATCACAAAAAAGTCATTCCCAAAGGAATAATATACACTCCATTTAAGTGAGACGTAATATTAATATAGCAAGTGAAAGTCAAATAGGTGGTATCAAAAGTAAATAAAAAGTAGCAAGTGAGAACTCATTTCTTGCCCAACTTTCTATTTGACTCTACCAAATAAGAATCCGTTTCTTACATTACAATCCCTCAGATAAAACAGAGTAAATACTTGGTAAAATTGGGCAAAAAATGCTGCTTGCACTGTTTACTCTTTGACTATTGTAAAGATAAGATAAGAAAGGCAGAGAGTTGCCGAGTTGTCTAGTTGTAAGTCTTTCTACATGTGCAGATTCGGCTGATATGTTTGTTTGCATGACCAGTTTTTATAGTCGTTACTTGGTAGCCAGTTGATGCCCTCAGTCACTCACTCACTCACTATCACTCCTTAGCAACAAGATAAAGAGAAAGTAAATCAACAATAGTGGATTGGATGGAGATTAATGAATTTCACAATGAACTCAATTCTATTCAGAGCAATTTCACGGATGTCGGCATCCGAGATCGCTGAGATTTTCCACTCAAATAATGATGAATGATCATCTTTTGCCTCTTTTCCCTACATACTCTTACTCCTCCATTCTCCTCCCTCCTCCATCTGTTCTAGACGAGGAACACACAAAGCCCTGTATCGGAGTTAAAAGAACATGTCCACCCATGTACAAAAACGATTTGCTTCTTTTTTCTTACATTAAACTACCGGCCAATGCCAATGTCAATCCGCACTTATACGCCAATCCAGTTTTCAAAACTATATGTATAATAATAAATATGGGCCGACGGCTCAGATCCATCAAATAAAAAAATATCACAAAATAAAAAAAACTGCATTTGAACAATAATAATAATTCAATAAAAACATTTACAAATGTTTTGGTTCACCATTAAATGTATTTCCTTGAAACTTTCTCCATAGATAAAAATATAAAAACCAGTTGCCTGAGTCTGAACTGATATGAGAGATATCTTCAATGTACCGGGTGAGTCATAAACATCTGACGTTTTGGATTTTGGATCCAAAAACGGTCACAGCAGTTGCGCAGAAAGT
>JAIUND010002489.1:0-22076 GCA_034699125.1 Gisinianus flammeolus
TTGGATGGCTCAAGCAGCAATTATTCGAAAATCGGCCCAAGACTCGAAGCGGCATTTGGAAAATATGTCGAGACGAGTAGTCCAGAATTTACCGTTTCCAGATTGACCGGGTCTACTCAAGTTGGAAACGAAGACTCCGCCTTGTCAAGAAAATGTCGGGAAGACATATCACAAACACAAAATATATCCACCGTCGTTTTTCTTGAATAAAATGAGCATTTAATTTTGTGTAAATAGCAGCGCCTGACCCTCTGTATAGGTGCTGCAGAGCGTTGCCGGGTACATTTTCTTTGTTATCAAAACCAATTTTGAGTTCTCCTTGAACGCTAAAAATTCCACACAACCGGACGGCGACCTCTCAAATAAAAATGGGTTTATATCAATTGGAGGCGAGTTTTAAATGTATATGACATAGTGGATGACTTTAATCAGCAAAATTTTACAAACAGAGCGCAATATTCCGTTTATGGAATGTGAATTTATTTAATTGAATTTATAATTCGAATGTTGCAGCATAAATTAGAAGGCCAAATTGGGAGTACATGAAATTGTCTTGATAAGATATAAATTTTACTTGTAGCTTAATTAAAGGATAAGTTAATCATCTTTCTAATTATTTTGTTTAAAGTCAGCGGTCGTCTATAAAGTATTTTATGACCAATTACTGTTTCGGGCAACTGGTGGTTTCTATAGAAATCGCAAAAACAGTTCAATTACTTTTTAAATTTAAGTTATGATTCAACGACTTGAGCCATCGAACACTAAATGAATTTTATGTTGATCATTTATAATATAAGTCATGTGACAATTAAATGACGATTGAGAGTCACCAAGCACGTCAGAAAAATTACTATTATTAATTCACTTACGCCTGTGTTTGGGGATTCAGCCCCGGCCGTCAATGCGACCATTACAACAACGAAAAAAGCCAAAACTTCGTAGAAAAACTTCATCTTTATTGGGATAATGATACTGCTTCACTTCTTTGGATCTGCGAATTGGCGAAAATGTTGTTGTCGTCGTTGTTTGGATTGTCGGAATGATCGATAGAAATCAATTCAAAGAGAACAAGACGCAATTGAACTGCCAGTTGATTGAGACTCGCTTCCGTGTTGTCACTCCAATTTTCACTTGAATCATTCATGCTTGTTGTCTTTTCACAATAAACAATTAAGTGTGTCAACTATTTTAATCGTCATCGTTTCTTGACAGTTTCTCGTCAAATCTGCCAGTTTTCAAAGGCAACAGTTATGAATGAAATTTTGTGACGCTTTTTTCACGTTGAGTGAAAATGCGGATGTGAGAGAATAAGAGTAAACCGACCGTGATGAGCATGAAAATTCCATTGAAAAATGTCAACCAAAAATAATTTTAATTTTAATGTGAAAAGTTGAATTCAATTTTATAGGCACGTTTCGATTTGGAATTTCTTCTGTCATGGTCGATCGTTATTCGATGGGTTTTCCAACGTCCGTTTGGCGGAAATGTCTGTCTGTTAAATAAGGTTTAAAAGACTGAAAGTTAATTAAGGAAATTGTCGGATTGTCGAACAAGTTGGAAAAACAATTTTATGTATTAGGGAGCGAGCTTCCCTTACTCTATCACTATGTCTGTCCGTCTGTCTGTCCTTTTCACGTTTTGAGCCGAACGGGTTGACCGATTTACATGGGGTTTTGACTATTTTCATTGTCATTGATGCCATCAGACACGTATGTATTTTGGTGACCGTGGGGTCACGGGGGGGGTGACCCTTATCCTATAAAACTCAAAATGACCACTTTAGCTTAGTGCTTAACACTACGCGCTGCCTCCCAAAAAATTTGGGGTTCGAATCTACTTTAGAGCAAAAACTTTTGTCAGAAATTTTGACACTTTGTGTTTTGAATATGCATGAATATTTCTCCAAACATAATTTTGGTGACCCGGTGGACAAAAGGACGGAATCAAAAGATCAAAAAATACATGCACAAGCCGAAATGTATTTCTCGTGATTGCGAATATTTACTATTTAAACAAAATTTTAGTTTGTGGGTGAGGAAGAGCACGAGCGAAGCGAGTGCTTCGCCCTTCAAAAAACACGCAAGGAAGGAGATTTTAGTTTTTCCGATTCGGTTTTTTAATTATCGCGGCCTACGACAGACATTGTGATAGAATGCGCGCTTTCTTTGTAGATACTCCTGTACCCGTGTTTATTTGTCATTTCCGTTGTTATGAATGGCAAAAGGAAATCGAGTGCGTTTTACTTCTTGGACTTCTAGTAAATAATTATCTAAAAAATCCGTCCTGAACCGCAGAAGAAGTTTGAATTTGTTTGTTTGTGGAAATGCTAATTAAGTATTTTCTCACATTCTAATTAGTCAGACTTAATTAATTCACGAAAACTTCAAGGAAACTTTTGGATGAGTGGAAAAATATTAAAGTTTCACTAGAATTCCATGAGAATTTCCATAAACCTTTTGTTTGTGTAACCTCATCCCGTTCTTTCTGTCTTTATTTCAATTCTCGGGGTTCGAAATGAAGTTGATTCATCTTTGTTTGTTGGTCGTACTGGCTCTCTTGACGACACCCATCACACGTGAATTGCCCCAAAATGTCCCTTAACATTTCCATTTCCAGTCTCGCCAAGTTTTGCTTTACAATTTATGACTTTTCTTTGAAATTTTGGCTGGTCAGACTTATATGGCATTTTCATCCAGATATGGGCGAAATATTCCGACCAATGTACAACCTAAGTATGCACATTCATTATTAGCACTGTAGTTTTGTAACTGCAGTGCTGTGTTTGTTTGAAATTCACCCGTTTTCAAATCGAATATTCCATCAGACATTTTCTACAAAATTTATTTCCGTGTTTCAGTAGAGTAATTTTGAAAAAATAATTGAATATGAAATCATACGAAATAACAACAGCAACAATTATTATTGAGCTTTTAGGGTACTGAGATTTAATAACATGAAATGCTATACGGTTGTATTTTTTATCAAAAAATGTCAATGTTTCCACGTCTCATGAATTTTTGACCGTTTCTCTTCGTTTTCATGGCGTGCGAGGACTTGTCGAATATCCCTCTGAGCGTCTGGCGACAATTCATTGACGCTCACCAAGCTGGTCAGCTCGTTGTCCCTGCAATTTAATTTACATAAAAAAGAAATTTGCCGTAAGCAAAGGCAGAGTTTACCAAAAATTCGAATGTGTTGTGAATAAAAAAGAAACTTTAATTACGGCTGGATAACGCGAACATCAAAGAAAACTGGAAGAGAATTTGCGACTTGTTCCAAAATGTACAGCCTTTCTAATTGGATCCCTCGCTCAATCGTATCAGACCGCTCTTGGATTTTCTAAATAAATCATTATAGAAAATAAAAGAATCGCCCATAATGAGACGTGAGTGAGAGATAAAATTTATACAAAAAATGGGAAGTCCTTGAAAACGAGCTTGAAAAGTATATAAAAATACAGTGTGACTTTCGTACTGTGATATCGCCCACGACGAGACCGATGAGGAGATTGACGAGAGCAATCGTCACAACGATATTGAAAGCAGCATGAAGAACATGCCTGGCAATAGGGAAAGCCGGAGTGATCCCATCTCTATTGTTAAGAAGAACATCATCCCACTCGAATTCCCCACCAAACATGGGGAGGAGTCGGAACATGGCGATGGGAAGTGGATAAAAACGTCCAGAATCCGATTCCAAATCGTTAAATAGGATGCCGAATGCAATACAGAACGCAATTAGAATTGTACAGTAGGCGCACAAAAGGCGGAGAAAATTGTACATGACCTATCAAAATTTCAGAATGAAGGACAGATGAATTACATTAATTTAAAGATCACCATTACCATTTTTATATCCATCTCAATTTCATTTACAAATTACCAATTTGAGCATGATGATGTAGCGACCGAATCCCACGAGGTTGGCAAATTGTAACAAGATTAATGATGAAGCCAGAATGACGGCCAGCTGTTCAAATATCCGTAAAATTACATACTAATTTGTGTATGGTATTGTGACACGACAATTGGAGTGAACAAAAGAACTTACAGCAGCATCCACATACGAATTTTGAGGTAACTTGATTGACTGTGGGTTGGTATTAGTTAAGAACGGATCTATTGATGATAGACTCATCGGAACAATGATTAAACAACCGATGAATCCGAATTGTAAAATATTTTCCATATTGTTTAAATGAAGAGCCAGAGCCCGAATGAGTGGATAGAGCCCTTCGGATCGTTTCCAAGTCATTGGTTTGAGATACTGGATAAAAGTGTAGAGCAAACAGAGGACTCCAAACATCAGAAGACTTGTTACGTCCTTATAATGACCACAGAAGATGAGTAAACAGCCTATGAACAACCCCACTATTAATGGTAATGAAACGACGGAACACTGAAACTTGAGATGACGCACGAGACTTGTCTGGCTCTTTTTCGTTTTCTCATGATTTTCATTTCTGTTATTTTCTCGACCAATAGTTTTCAAAGCGGAGATTTCAAGAATTTCCATACAGAAGAGTAAGGCTGCGACAATGTAAAATAGATTTGGTTGACCCCATTCCAAATAAGGTACAATTCGGTAATCCTTGCTTGTCATTGTCGTCATAGCTTCCTTCTCGTCAATACTACAAAGATAGTGCCACATCCCTTTCTCTCGTGTCTCTCCACTCGCATCTCTGGAAATATTTGGATTGACTGGATATGACACGATGAAAACTTGAATGACAAACAGAGTGAACCAGACGTGAATAAAACTCTGTTGACAATACGAATATTGATTCGTAATTAGCTACATATGTAAAATCCACGAATTTTGAAAAAGGTAAATACAATGTAGCAAAAATATTGGAAACGTGCGTAAAAAGCGGCAAAAAATATGGCAATCCATTTAAGTTTGTTCCATTTCAAATCGAGGAAGCTCTTGACGACCACATGAGATAAGATGGATTCAGAGTTGACATTTAATGTAGACTGGAAGACAAGACGAGCGAGTAAAATCATTTCATTCTGTGGTGATTTTAATAGCGACCTCCAGGACTCCTCTTCTGATAACTGTGTGTGGCCCATCTCATCGTCAGTTTTCAATGGTATTGTGACTTTTGTGTGGTCCATATCTTCATTTTCCTTAGCAACAATTCCCTGATCGCGAGATGATCTCTTTTCATTTTCATGCCAGTAGCCTAAAATCATCCTGAAAAACCTTTTTATTCACATCATCTCTCATTAGTATCATCTATAGCTTAATTATGCGTAACTTACGAGTAATTAATTGGGATTTGGAGATTGTCATCTGTAGAGGCAGCAACGTTAGTCGCCCAACTCTCTGTCACTTCATCCAAAATCCGACAAATGGCATCTGGTGTGTGCTCGTACATGAGTTCTAATGCTGTCCAGCCATCTGAATTCCTGACAAACCATTTCGTTCATGTTCATGCACAAATGTATATGTATGTATGTAAATCGAAAGATAATCGTATTGAAGATATTTAATTAATTAATTAATTAATTGATTTGCATATATACACTATGTAAATATCCGGTTTCTCATTGAATAGCCAAAGAACAATTTTGACGGATCATTTCCGGGCAGCCAAATGAATTGCTGTATCTTCGTTAATTTTGTCCTGATGATTCAGGAAACTGCGGTACGCCCGTGCTGATCCTATCTGATTATTGTCATCATCATCATCTCTCGATGTTGATCTCAATCCCGATTTTTGCATAAACTTGGAGATGGGGATAAGAAAATCTAATGCTTTCCACGACTCACTAATTAAAACGGCGTAGTGGAGCGGCGTTCGAGATTTATCATCTGTCCAAAATGTCTCATTTGAATATTTGGTTTTTTTTAGAAGGATCTTGAGAGTAAGCAAACTTTCATTCTGCACCGCTTGATGGATATGCCATGACGTGGTCGTGTGAGCTAGAAAGGTCACATTCAATATCAATTTCAAGTTTATGAGTAATTTTATAAATTAATTAAATGGTTAAGAGTGAAAAGAGACCGAGAAGATTGTTAACTGTTGCTGACTCAACCCCTGCGCTCCCGATGGTCTCTTGTTGTAGGTACAACATGAGGTTGTCAAGTTGCTTGGAGTTGGATGAAACTGCGCATGACAATGACAACCAAAAATAATCGAAAGGAACCGTCGAAATTTGTGGATAATTTCCGCTATTAACTTGTTTTACTATTTTATGATATGCTGTTTCAACTGACCTCGACTCCAAATCCAAATGAAAACATCCCCCAAGCGAAGATGATCCATTTTAAAACAGACGTGCTTAATTTTTGGTAATTGTCCTAGCCCAGACATCCTTATGTATTTGAAAAGGGCAAGTTTTCTATGCCCAGGGAACATGTACATAAGCTAACGGATTAAAAATTCATTGTCATCTTCAGATGCGGATAATTAAAAATAAAATAGATCTTATTTGAATATTTTTAACATACCAAGTCGTTTACATCTTCCTCCTGTAGGATATGAACGGTGGCAAATGCCCGGGCTAATTTCATAGGATCCGTCATACAACGAAGAATCCAGTCTTTATTCTCCATTAAAAGTTCCACATATTCGTTTCTCTCAGTTTCTAAGTTGTCTACAATATAAAATGACAACGAAACAAAATCATATATAGCGAATGTAGAATGCTCCCGCTTGACTACTCATAATAACAAATAAAATCCACACTTTTACGTTTTGCTACTATACACAAAATCAATCCGAATTTAATGACTTGTTTTTCCATTGACTAAGCAGAAGTAAAGAAGTTAAGGTTTCATACCCCAAATCAAACGAGCTTTTCTAGCTCGCTTGGGAGCCCTTGCTTCGAAGTTTTTTGTGCTTGTGGTTGTGACAAAGCGAACGAGAGACAGAGAATTCTCTGTCTGTTCACTTGCGTTTGCTCTTGGTATTGAATGTGTGTGCACGATGAACGATAAAATAAAAAGTTTTACACCTCTGAACCTCTGAAATCTTTCAATAAAAACACAGCTCAATTCTGTGTGTGTAATAAAGTATAATATTTTTTTCTTTTAAAAAAACTTTAAACGCTTGTTAAATATTTCAATGTTTTATGATTCTGACAGAGTAAGAAAATATTGAACAATGTTTGAACTCGTGTTTTGTACGCGCGTGTGTGTGTGTGTGTCTGTAATTTACAAAGTACAAAACTCGTATCTAATGCAAACTATGTACATTCACCAAAATACGTTGAAAATTGCACAGCATCTCTTTACACTCGCTCATCTCTCTCCGCCGTCCCTCACAAAAACTTCAAAGTTGAATGTTCGCAAGGGGAGTAAAAAATAATCGTTAAAATTCAAGGTTCCTCTTTGCAGTGAGATTTGTACGTCTGTATAGTTTGTACATAAAAACTCATCCATACATTAAATTGACGAAAATACGAGACAAGAATTCTCCCTACTCTCAGCCCGATCTCTTCATCATCACCACCACACCACGTAGCTCATAACAACAACAACAGTGAGCACTAACATTTTTTAGCTCCTTAACCTCTTAAACACCAAGTACGTCGTCTCTTTTTTTTTGATGAAATTTGCAAAAAAAAGGTTTTGGTAAATTTAAAAAATTTACCGAGAAAGCAAATATTTCTGTGTGTTTAGAAATCTTTTCTTTCGGCTTCGTTGTCCAATGAAGTCAATTATATTTCATCCGTTTGCAACAAAGCCAAAATGTTTACTGATTTTGAAATATAAAAATTGAATTAAAAAAAAACTTGGAAAAGCTCTGTATTTTCAAAAATAAATCCGGTTTATTTTTAGGTTAAAAACCCGTTAAAATCTAGGGCAACATGGATTATCGTCACCGTTGAACCGTTTTTAAGCATGCGCAGTTCAGGAGATTGTCGACCGTCATCCCTGAAGTCGGATTTTAATCCTCTTAACTGTCAATTTTACTTTATTGGAACAAAAAGACTTGGAACTACTTCAATTTAGCTCCCTAAAAACTTAATTAGGAGCGAAGCTCCTATTTAAAATGCACATGTCTGTCCGGATGTATGTATCGCGGTAGCTCAAGAACGCGTGCATGGATCTCAATGAAATTTATTTTGTTTTGCTTCTATTTGCTGCGGTCATCCCTGGTTCAAATATGGACGTCATCGGACGACTTTTAAAAAAGTCAAAATTTTCATGAAATACAAAAACCATAGAGAAATGTAAAAAAAATTAAAATGCTGTCAGTGATCCAATTTCACTTCTAGCTGTCAGGGAATGCTCAATTTAGTAGAAAATCACGTCAAGTAGCGAAAGAATCTGCCAAATATGAAATGAAGGATCAAAAAACGAAAAAGTAACAAAAACATTTGCGACAAGTTTTTCTGTTATTTTCATGTGGTCATAAATTTTATGTTTTCTTTCCATCTATTTACTGACCCTCGTTGAGTCACCCTTGACGGCAATTATATAAAACATCCACAGCGCACATTTTCACAAACCATTTTTTTCCGAGTGGCTTCTAACTGAACCTTTAGCAAATTATTGTAAATTTACGTAAATTTGTCCAATTTGACCCACGATGTAAATAAAATTCAGCGGAAAAAGTGATTGAATTTTTTTAATAAACGGATAACATAAAACCCGTTATCGAGCCTACAACACATTAATTCGATCTGTTCCCAGTCCTAAGTACATTTTGTCGAAACCGTGAATACAAAACACGTTTAAGTACGGCTTCGCTCCAACCACGATCTGCGCTGCAGAGCAACTTGTTTAATTTAATTTTAGTAGAATTGTAATTGGTCATCCAGACGTTCAGTGTCAGAATCGCTCCGTCGACGGTCAACAATGCCAAATGAGTCCAGACATTTTGGTATTTCCCGGGTAGAATCGAATGGAGCAGTTGAATTCGGGTTGAGTCACTCCCCAACAAAATGGGGACAAAGATCACTGCCAAAGCCAGGCTAAATGGAAGGGCCAAGGCCAACAACTCTTGGCGCGAATAATCGACATCCCATCTAAGTGTCTGTACAGTTTTCTTTGTCGTTTCTGTATCATTGACGTCGGGATCTGTCAAGATTAATCAAGATTTTTGTGGATTAATCAAGATTTTTGTGGATTAAATTCATCGGAATTGAATTGAAAAATAAATAAATGTTTGGCTGAATACTTTGACTTTCAGTTGAGAGCTCGTCGGGCTCTTCTTCTGCGTCGTTTTGTTTTACGGCTCCTTCTGCATCCGAAACGAAGAGTCGATTGAAGGTCAGAATCAATTCCTCGGAGTGTTGGACAAAAACGGAAAATGTCCAGCAGTAGATGAAACCGTAGCCGATGGTCAGAAAGAAATGGAGCACGAAATGATCGAATTTGAAATATTCGCGAATAAAAATTGACTGGACGAGAAGGAAAACCAGGAAAGACCAATGGAAAATTGCAAACGAGAAGAAAATATTCCAAATTCGTCGTTTTGTTTGATTTGACTTTCCAATTTTTCCCGTTTTCAAGTTGATTTCAAGTGGAAGCAAATTGAGTTTGCAGGCAATTTGAATAGCTTGAAAATTCCAGCGATTCTCTTCGAACGTCAACATTTCTCCATTCGTGTTTTACATTTCCTGCGTGAGCCACTCCGCAGATTGAAGATGACCCGTAAACGAAGTATTGGACAAAGTCGATGTTGATACCATTCGGAATGGGAGATTCGACTCTTTCCGTTGTACATTTGTTTTTTTGTCCAACTTCACTCCAAATACCCGTTTCGGATTTTAGAAATCAAGACCCGAAAATGAGGGTGTGGAGCAAAAATGGGCCATGTGCATTTCCATTGAATGGCATAGCGCTATAAACTTCCTCGCTATCAGCGACGAAGAAATGAATCTAGCATTTGGTCACAAATCAATTTGTCACATGACATTTGGTCACTTTGACAGTTGATCACTGAAACATTTGGTCACAATTCAATTTGCCACACGACATTTGGTCACTTCACATTTCGTCACTCACAATTGAATTTGTGAGTGACGAAGTTGACTCTCATCATTACAATATGGTAAATATTCGAGTCAAAATAATTTTTCCCTTGTTCTCACGGAAATAATTGCAGCAATCAATCAGAAATGATGAGAAAACCAAACAAAATATGTTTCCCTTCCTTTTCTTTTCTCTTTTGATTGTCTTTTCATTTCTGCTCAGTCTGAATTTGATTTTATTGCTGTTAGATGTTATAACACAATTACATTGAGTATGTAATTGTTGTCATTTTGAGGAGAGTAAAACTCCGCGACATTTACGTAGACATAAGTGTTGTTTTTATTGGATTTCAGAGGGAAATTCTTGTGTGTGCTTTTACAGACGAAGGAAAAAGAGGTGAAACAAAGTGAGCTGCGATTTAATTGTAATATCCAATTTGCTATGAACTAAAGTTATTTAATTTTCCATAGTCGAGTTCATTATTTTCCTGCCTTATTTTATAAATCTCATCCACATCTTACACCAAGTGATTTATCATACAGTTTCAACTGAAATATACAAAAAATGGCTAAAATTTTACAAACAAATAAGGGAAAAGATCTCCTTACTTTGGACGGTTTTATGTATACAAAGTTCAGAGTGTGATTACTTCCGGGAGACCTACATTGGAGATACAGTGAGTGGACCTAGATTTAATCCCAAATTTTGGAATGTCCATGATCGTGTTATTTCAAACATTCCACGAACGAGCAACATGGTAGAAGGATTTCACAACAAATTAAACAATAAAACCAATTGTTCACATCCGAGTGTTTACAGGTACAACACATATCCGTTTTCATCATACCCTCTACCATGTACTGAATGAGATCCCCGCGAGGGTGTGCAATTCTTGAATTTTTGCAGTGGGTATTTCACATCTGAAGATGAAATTTTTTATATTGTTATATTTACATAATGTACATTGACTTTGTGCAGAATTTGATGAGGATTCTGAATCTGAACTCAGAAATTAAACATTTTAGTTTTTACGCAGTCAAATATGCAAAAACCGAATTTTGATTAAAATATCTTTAGACTTCAATTTTTTTGAAACTTTCATTTCAATTTATTTTTAAAAATCTTCACTCAAGCTCGCTAAGAAGGTCTTTCAAGGTAATAATCGAAATAGTTGAAAAAGTGGATGAAAAAAATTCATGAATTTCTGGTCATTATAACTTTTGATGTTCTTAAAAGTGATGTTCTTAAAAATATGTATACTACAATATCAGTTTAGTGGTTCAAAGAGACATTCAGAGTAAAACAGATGCAGAGAGTCTTAAACACAACCGTTTACTTAGTGTTCAAAAATTAACGGACAATAGATTAAATTACTATAGGTCAATCGCATACGAAACGCAAAGTAATCTAAGAACAATTACTAAAACTGCAGTGTCGTCATTCCCGTATTTTAACGAAAGAATAAACTCAGTACTATCGTACTTTCGAAGTAATAACATAGTACTTTACCGGTGATATTCCTTCATGTGTGTACAAAAAACAGTAGTACTAAACACTGCTATATGCGTACATATAGCATTATTAGCAATCATTATTGTTTATAAAAGTAGTCAATTCTTATGAAAAAACAAATTGGAGAAGACTATGTATACATGAAAAAGTGCTTTATTGAAATAAAAATTAATCAGTGACCTTTAGCCAAAATTTATAATGACCAGAAATTCATGAATTTTTTTCATCCACTTTTTCAACTATTTCGATTATTACCTTCAAAGACCTTCTTAGAGAGCTTGAGTGAAGATTTTTAAAAATAAATTGAAATGAAAGTTTCAAAAAAATTGAAGTCTAAAGATATTTTAATCAAAATTCGGTTTTTGCATATTTGACTGCGTAAAAACTAAAATGTTTAATTTCTGAGTTCAGATTCAGAATCCTCATCAAATTCTGCACAAAGTCAATGTACATTATGTAAATATAACAATATAAAAAATTTCATCTTCAGATGTGAAATACCCACTGCAAAAATTCAAGAATTGCACACCCTCGCGGGGATCTCATTCAGTACGTGGTAGAGGGTATGGTTTTCATGCTCACAATTTTTATAATTGTAAGAAATATTTATGCATTTTCATGCAAATTAATCTATTTTATTTTTTGTAGTCTAATTCGCATACTCAGATCAGAGCAGAGCCGTACGGAGGATGGTATGAAGCGACGACAGACCGGGGAGCAGCCAAAAGCCTCAGCAAATAAATACGCTAAAATGAATGAATGGTTAATTTATTTAGCTAATGACTGTCAAAACAGAGAACCACTTGATTTTCTAGAAGGGGTTTCCCATAACTTAATGAGAATCAGGCGCATGAAAAAGAAAAAGACAAGAGACTCAATTCAAGAGGAGATTAACGTGTAGACTGTAGCTCAATATAAATTAATTTTACCGTATATTAATGAATGAATAAGTATTTGTAATATTTAAATTATTGGTTTTGTAATTTAATTGTTTTGTCATGTGACAAAAAAATAAAGTGACAAATTGTCATGTGACTAAATGTTTCAGTGACCAACTGTCATGTGACCAAATGTTTCAGTGACCAACTGTCTTGTGACCAAATGTTTCAGTGACCAACTGTCATGTGACCAAATGTTTCAGTGACCAATTGTCAAGTGACCAATTGTCATGTGACAAATTGATTTGTGACCAAATGCTGGATAACCCGAAGAAATGGATAACATTTAAAATAAAATCGCATAAATTACCTTGATTTGGCTAAAATTGCGTTTAATAATTAACTAACACCGAACGACTAAAATATAAATTCCACTAACAAAGTAATGCATGCATGTAAAATTACAATTGAACTTTTAAAAATCGTTTGGTTAATATCATCTCATGGTAAAAAGAACATCACTTTTTGTTATAAATACTGCAATAATTACAGTTATGCATTATCATTAAGCTGTACTGTATATAAAAAGATGACAACTGAGAATGTAGAAGCCTTCAAAACTTGAGACGGACGGAGTATCAATTCTTCGACGGGAAATGAGAGAGAAAACTTTTATTATTAGTATTTTTAGCAGAGGATCAAGAAGAATCAATTTCCGTAGAGTTGCATGAGGTTTAGATTCTCAAAAATGAGGAAAAATACAACTTTTACATTTTATTTACCAATTATTATTAAATATACCTAAATACAGCTGTTGTTGTTGTTGTTCTTGCTGCTTCAACTACTAAACAACTAAAAACTTTCTATCTGTGGTGTGAATATCATCGTAAAATGAAATGATATTCTCAATAATTGAGAACCATACTGAAAAATGGTCTCAAAGTCACTCAAAACTTAAGTATTTGTGAACCATACTGAAAAATTGGAGACGAAATGAATTTCATTTGTTTATCAATATTATTGTCTTTAAAATGAATTTCAATTCGGAAAACAAATTCTGGCTTAATTTGTTGTTACAGAAGGGATTCCACCACACCAGCAACGGCTCATCTTTCTTGGGAAACACTTGGAAGATGGAAGGACTCTGTCAGGCTACAATATCCAATCTGGTTCCACACACTTCATCTGGTTCTTCGACTTCGCGGAAGACCAAAACCATAAACTATTTTTTGCTACTAAATTCAGAAACGCAACAATCATTTTTCTTTTTGATATATTCAATTTGAGGTATATAAAAATTACTGGATGTCAAATGTCCCCAATGTACCAGATTCGTTGAATAAAAAATTATTCCACTACGTAATTTTAATTGTGCTCACAAATTCTAATTTAGTTAATCAAAACATGGAAGTATTCATAAAGAAAATATGAATTTCAAAAAAATTACTGAATAAGTCACGACCATCAAGATTTTTGTATTTTTATTTCATCTACAGAATTTCACAATTTTCTAATGACCAATGAGCACATGGATGAACTTTATCATGCAAACGACCCTTAAAGTTTACGAGGGTACTGACCATGAAAAGATTGGGATCTCTCAGTCGCTGGGAGTGTTGGTGGTGGTACCAACGGATTGAAATAGAACTGAATTGGAGGGGGAGGAGCTTGAAATTGAAACGAACCACCGGAAGAAGTGTTCGCAGGTGTACGGAGGATGGTACGAGTAGGAGGAGCATCATAAGATGGCCAATCACGGTGACTTGAAGTACAATTCCGCAAAGTATTCTGCCTCCTGCGTGGCGTCATCTCCTTCGCCTTCTCAAGTCTCGCCTTTTCGCTCTCAACCTTCATCTCGATCCATTTCCGTATCGCCAACATCTGGGTTTTGGGCCAGCGGGAAAAAGCTGTCTCTCCATTAAATTCCACACGAACACGACCATTTCCCAGAAATTCCGGCTTTGTCAATGTCAGATGGTTAGATTTGGCCACATTCCTTAATTTATAGAAAGCATGAGGAGGAATACGATTGGCCTCGAGGGTCATCTTCATCTCGCTGGACTCCGCCCCCTTTTCTGCGGCTGTAATTGAGAGAATCCCTTGATGCATGGACTCACTTTGCAGATCGAATTCTACCCGAAAAGGGTCGGGTCTTGGACCCCGGAGCCTGGAAAGCATAGAGATCTGTGTGGTCGCTGCTGCTGCTGGTTTTGGGGTAAACATTTTGATGCAATGACGCTGGACAAGGACGGACGTGGAAGAAGAGACGTTTAATAAATGTTTGAGCCTAGGATAGGCCTTGTTCATCAGAAACGCCGTGTTAGCCCGCACGATGACTTGGTTCCGGTTGCCGCCCTTACAGACTCCACTCACAGCCACAAGAAAAGGCCGCAACATCTCTGCGACCTCATTTACAAACAGTGAAAGCTCAGGGGAACTTAAAAGGGCAAAGGATGTGTAGGTAAGGGAGAGATGAGTCTCGGATTCATAATTGAGAAGGATCGTTCCGTATTTACCACCACTTTTTTCCATGTCAAATGCTATTGGGACGGGAAGAGTCTTCTCAGGCTGAGGGCGCTTTATTTCTTGATTTTTCTTAGGAATGACTTGAGTCACTTCTTTGATTTTGGTTTTCTTCGTGTCCTGTTGGCATCGCAGACTCTGCATCAACTTTTGTCGTGACATCGCCTCTATTATTTTCTGTTCCACGTGGGAGGGGGCGGGAGGTAAAGATGTTTCCGGTTTCGCTTTTTGTATTTGTCTTCGTTTTGGTTTGGGTGGAGCAAATTGCTAGAGCCAGCTGCGCAACCGCGATTTCATTTGGACCACCAGCCTGACGTCGGGAGAGTCCGAATGAATTTTGTTGGCCATCGTAGTACGTTTCGTTCCGTCGAGCTCCGTCTCGATTTGAAAGCTCACACTAACGCTCGGGAATTTTTCTGCAAGTGCCTTGATGTAGGTGGACCAGCGCCGAGTGAGAGAAGGGCTCCAGACTTGAGAGGAGTACTTCAACACGGCCTCATGGCCATTTCCATCTTCATTCTTCTGACTTGGATTTGAAGAGGATGTTCCTGTAGGGGTGGTGACTTGATCGACCATTTTGGTTGCAGCGTCTCTTTGAATTTTTGGCAGGTTGGGCTTAGACCGAGGATCAGAAGCAGAAGAGATTGGAAATAAGTCACAAGTGGTGGAAACGGATCCGAAGCCATTCAAATTCCCGCCTTTTCCATCCAAGAACTTTTGCTTTCCAAGGATAGCTGCAAGTCTTTTCTTTTGCTCTACGTTTGGATTCGGATTGTTGAGCGTTGCTGTTGTTGTTGTTGTTTGGCCGGTCTTTTCACGATGCTCTGCTTGTTTCAGAAAATTATTTATTTTTAAAATCTTTAATTTTCTCATATAGCGAGAAAGAGAGTGAGGAAAAATTATTTTTATAAAAAAACAAACGCACCGACAACGCCGTACAGAAAATCCAGTCGCTTTGAGGTGGGCGTGAAGGTTCTTCCCAGATGACGATGAAGTTGCCTTTGTAAATTGAAAGGCTGCCTCCCGTTCTGACTCTGATCTCCATCCACTATCTGTCTCCATCCGATCCACTTGGATGCCACAAAGATTTATGAAATCCGTAAATGTCCAACCGAGTCCTGCATGAATATTGAGATTTTTCAAAAATTCCAAGTGTTCCAAATCCCCTCGGGTAAAGGCTGAACCAAATTCGGGTCTCCCATAGATTTCAAATCTTGTCTGGCTCTTTTCAGATTGAACCTGAGACTCATCTTTCTTCTTTTCAAACTGGACACTTTTAATCTCCCCGTTCATCTGGATGGCTAATTCTTTCTCTCGTCTTGATTTTGATGTGAACTCTTTAAATATTTAAAAACAATCGTAATTAAAATATAATACAAATGATGATAGCAATTAAGTGTGCTTTAGATCTGGAATGGAGAGAAAATATTAGAAATATACCTGCGAAAGTATGTCCGGACCAGGCAAATTACTTCATTAATTTCGGGTACTATGAACACACAATTTAATAGACTAAAAAAATCTGACTAATGATTTGCAGTAATTAATTTATTAACTGTTCAACTTGAATGTGGATTGTTTGCTCAAGACTTTTGAGTTTAGGATTTGGAAATGATTTGAGAAAATATCTGGACGAAATTGCACACAAAAGCCCTGTGCCATATGGCTGCACATAGATACAAATCACACGAGTAATCACACAAGAAGACTCGTCCAGAATTTACATAACAATTGGGAAATGTGGATAAAACAGAGAGAAGTTAAAAAGAATTGTTGAAAATATTTTCACAGATTGAAAATGTCCAACAGTAGTTATTTCTGGTGGGCTAACTGCTTGTAGAAGTTGAAAGCTGGCCAAATGAGATTGTATACGATGGGATAGAGCTGGTGCATAGGAGCATTGGAAAAATAGTTAAAAAATTCCATTTAACCTCTAGTCAGTTTGAGGTCACTCGGAAGATTCAAGAATCCAACGTTTCAAAGGGAGATTTTTTGAAGTTTTCTCAGTTATCCTTCGGCTGATTTCAAACTTCTTTCACATAAATGTTCTATACCGTCATCCCTGGAGGGCCTTTGGGATTTACGTTCATAACTCCTCTAGTTTGATTTCTAGAGGTCAAAAGGTTTAAAAAACGAATTTTAACCAAAAATCAACCAAATCGACCATTTCTTTCTGGATTCCCATTCTACTAACAACCCTCCAGAATGCATTTTTTCCAAAAATTTCCACCTCTAACCGTTTGACCTAACCAGGGGTTTGACAAGTTTCAGAGGAATTGGAATAAAGAAAGGTTATCTCAAACGGTTAGGGATGGAAACTTTTGGGGAAAATCCATTCTGGAGGATGGTGAGTAGAAAGGGAATCCAGAAGGAACTGGTTGATTTGGTTGATTTTTGGTGAAAATTCGTAGAAATTCGTTTTTTAAACATTTTGACCTCTACAAACCAAACTAGAGGAGTTGGGAACGTAAATCCCAAAGGCCCTCCAGGGATGACTGTATAGAACATTTATGTGAAAGAAGTTTGAAATCAGCCGAAGGATAACTGAGAAAACTTCAAAAAATCTCCCTTTGAAACGTTGGATTCTTGAATCTTCCGAGTAACGTCATACGGACCAGGGGTTAAATGGAATTTTTTCTGTTTTTCCAATGCTCCTATGCACCAGTCCTATCCATCGTATACAATCTCATTTGCCATGCTTTCAACTTCTACAAGCAGTTAGCCCACCAGAAATAACTACTGCCAATGTGGAATTTGAATGAATATTCAAATCCATCCCGCGCCCAAGGGAAGCTGGAGAAATCGTCAACTACACTCTCGTAAATTACGAGTCGTGATGAATGCATATTTTCAATTCGGCCAAGCATATTGAATTAATTGAATTTCGTCTCACAATTATACTTAATGATGCTGTGTTGACAGCAATAACAATCTCAAACATAGGGTAATAAATTTGTGATAGGTTGAATGCAATTAGTGCTGTCAAATTTAAATCTAAATGTCCCAGATAAAATGAGCATCCAATGACTAACCTAAACAATCATCCAACCTGTTTTTAGGGACTGTGCGTATCATATTTTGACCCCATATTTTGGCCACCCCTCCCCTATGTCATGCATGACATCACAAATGTTTGGACCCCCTTCAAAATTGACTTCAAGTTCAAATTATGCCCTGACAGCTCTATTCTCGCTATTTACAACAAAGAAACATAAACTCAAATATGTATGCTGCGTATTTGACCTAAAAATTCACATTTTTCACTTGAATTTTGATTTTTGATCGATTTCATTCATTTTCACTAACGGAAACTTTAAAATCGCGGACCCCTGTCCGAAAAGTATGATTCCTTTTACAGACTCGTCGTAAATTACCGTGAACATGCGAAGAGGATTGATGGAGGAAAATATTCTCAAAATATTTTTGGTATATCTTTATATTTAGGATTGATAATTAAGACATTTATAATAATGATGGAAATCGTTTGTGGTTTACTTCAATTTGTTTATCCCCTTAACAAAAATTCAGAACTCCGTTTTCAAACTTGTCAACAACCGACGATGATTTACTTCTTTGTTTTTTTCCTTGTTTTAATTTTCCTTTATCTTCTATCTTCGTTCATATTTTTACATGTCAATCCCGGAAAACCTCTGGGTTGAAGTAAACCAGAGTCAGACAATGCTGACTCCTATAGTGACTCCCTATGCTGACTCCCCATGCTGACTCCAGCCGCCACTCCCCCAAGCTGACAGGGTTGCCGCACCAATCATCTGCTATGCTGACTCTCACCATATGCTGACTCCCAACCCAATTGAACTTCCGTTGATGACTCACATACCAGAGGTCATATGGTGGGAGTCAGCATACGCGCTGACCCTAAGTGAGAGTCAGCATAGGATTTGACCTCTGGTATGTGAGTCATCAACGGAAGTTCAATTGGGTTGGGAGTCAGCATATGGTGAGAGTCAGCATAGCAGATGATTGGTGCGGCAACCCTGTCAGCTTGGGGGAGTGGCGGCTGGAGTCAGAATGGGGAGTCACTATAGGTGTCAGCATTGTCTGACTCTGGTTTACTTCAACCAACCTCTGCTTCCTTTTCATTTCTACCTCACTTGAAAAACAAGTTTCTTTTGCTTCCGCATCGTCCCAAATTTAGTTTGACAAAAGCTTCAAGCAAGTCATTTACTATAAATTTTTCTATTAATTTCAAAGTGATATCTTATTTTTAATTCCACGATCTCTCACTCCTTTGCATTCGGAATGTGGACGGAAATTAAGAGCAAGTTTTGCATTTTGGGTCATCTCACTGTTTTATTGTAAGTATACGCCCACTGGCAACACGTACATAATTTATGGTAAAGTATTTGCATTTTTTTTATCTCGTCAAATATTCGACATTTTCTGGTTGACAGTTGGTAAAATCTTTTTTCACATATTGTAATCACAATTAACAGTTTAAAGTGGATTTCAACTCGGGAATGTTGTAGTGGCCGAAATTTTATTAACGTATAAAAAAGACCAAAATTATGAAATTAGTTTCTTTTTAATTTTTTTATATTCTACACTAAATTTGAGCTCGGGTTAACATCGGAACTTTTGTTGAATAATGTATACTTTGATCAGCAGAACGATTTTCAAAATGGTTTTTTGTGTTTGACATTTTCAAATCGTCATATTTAGCTACCCGGTTTTTTAAAAATTCTGAAACTTGCAATCAAAGTTCCTAACGATAGTGTCTACAACATCAAATGATTTCGAGACAATCGGGTGCTATCAGATATTCAAGCTCCGTGGAATTTCTGATTATATTGTTGAAATCAGAAATTTCCAGCGAGGACCCTGTTGAAGTTGGCGTCAATTTGATTGTCACAAAATTGCGAGCCCTTGATGAGAAGGAGGTTTTTAAAAAAAATATATTTTCTAGCCTCTCAATTACTCAAGATGCAACTTGTCAGATAAACATTGGTACAGGAGTACCTAAAATGGGAGCGAGCATTCTCTTATCATGTCTGTCTTCGGCCCCGATAACTAAAACACCGAATCGGCAAAACTTAAATTTCCTTCCTCAAGTGTTTTGCGTTTTGTAAAGGGCGAAGCACTCGCTTCGCTCTTGCTCTTTGCCTCCCCTCCTCCCCCCCCCCACAAACAAAAATTTTGTTTCGAAACAGTTCAGAATCATGAGAAATCGATTTTGACCTGTGCATGCATTTTTTGACCTTTTGACCCCGCCAATTTGTTCGCAGGGTCACCAAATTTATGTTTTGAGAAATGTTCATGAACATTCAAAATACAAAGTGTCAAAATTTCTGACAAAAGTTTTGGTCTGACGTAGATTCGAACCCTACATGTTTGGACCCAGCGCTTCGCCTCTTAACCGCTAAGCCAAAATGGTCATTTTCGGGTTTTTGGTGCATAGGGCCTTCCCGTGTGACCCCAGGGTCACCAAAATTACCACTGCACTTACACATTCAATGCCAATGTCAATAAAAAAACAGTATGTAAATTGGTCAACCCGTTCGGCAGAAACCATGCAAAGAACAGACAGACAGACAGACAAACGGACAGACAAAGTTATAGCATAATGGAAGCTCGATGCGCTCGCTCCCTAATAGAAAGATGAACAGAGGGTTTGTCGTGTGCAGATCATTTGAGTGCAAATACGAATACGGATTTTTAATGCAATGTCATGAATGAATTGGAAATTAAAGTAAAAATAAATTGGTTTTAACGTTTACTTTGCTCCTGTTGCTTGTTGACTGCGTGAATACTGTTTACTGAACAGCAATGACGAACAAATTAAGAAAAGGACGATAACACGATCATTAAGGGAATCGTTTTTACAGGTTAATTAGCATTTAAAAATAATAGTTTTTTAAGTGGTACATAAATTTTTTATTTTTATCCAAAATACGAATAAATCAGAATCAGAATTGATGGCCGAAATTAATTGGAGTGTGTTAGATTTTTTTATTATTATTGGAAAATTAATATCCTGAATGATTCGGATTTTATTTCATTCTCTGTTCAACATAATGCCAATAGAAATCCAAATCCTTAGTTTTATCAATTAAAATGTTTGATGGTTTACCCATCAACTCCGTTTCAATTAATTCGGCCAACTTTTACAGACAGATCATCAATTAAAAATAATGTAATCTCTATGAAATTACAGAGCAATTTGATAAGTGAGCGTGAATCCAGCTGCACTGACGCTGACATCCGCATGAAAATAAAGAAGAACTGGCTCGTTCAAATTACCCCTGATTGGTCCACTCGCTTGATTCGCACCTGTCCATCTATCCTCAACAAAAAAGTAAAACCAGAAGACGCATTTTGCATTTATTCATTAGCTAATGCATCAAGAGAAAGTTTGCTCCATAGACTTTTGCCTTTGTCTACCTTGCAACGAACTGGAACATTGGGAAACCATTAATTTCCGATAGTTTAAACATGCTTAGCGTATCATGCTTAGGCTCAGTATCGAGACGATTCAGAATAATTTCCAACTTCCGGTTTAGACTTGGCTCAAGGATAAAGAATTTGGAGATGGAATTGTCATATGCATCAGAGCCGGGCGGATATTTTATCATCCCCGACTCAATGAGCCTGAACTCGAATGCGGCACTCACAACTCTTGGAGCTTGTAGCGTCGCTCCCATCTTCAAAGATAATTCGAATTCAGATTGGAGTGATTGAGCATTGAATGCGAGGACGATGAATGACTCAGGAAACGATAACTCCAGACCCAAATCCACCTCGGAACTACAATATTTATAAAAACGTAGTGACCCAAATGGACATTTCATCAAAGATCAATGATCAACATTTCCAAATGAACTAATTAATGATTTAATTATTTGACAGTGTGAACGTACACAGTTTGAACGGTGAGACTTTCGCCTGCTCCAAAATTGTGTACACTGAGACCTCCACGAGTAGTACGAATGGAGTTGAGTGTGAGAACCAAACCCCTTGAAACAGCTGAAATGATCCAGATACAAAAACGAGATTCCGAGTAACCTCGTTTGTAGTGTAATAAGCCGGTGGAAGAGGTCAAATGTATAAATCCTCCACAAGAACCTATAAATTATTCATTAGGCTAAAGTAAACAGTCTCACGATCAGAGTGTAACAAGGATTCAAATTCGAAAAGATCAATCACCTATAGATGACACACAACTTTCCACTACTTTTTCTATAGTGTCGTTATATAACAATTGCATCTCTTTGATAC
>JAIUND010002490.1:0-22068 GCA_034699125.1 Gisinianus flammeolus
GACATAAGTCCACATAATAATAAGTTCAGTTGACATGCACAACGATGTGCAAACACATGTGACAATTACTCGTTTCTCATTGTTCTTCTTCTTCTTGTAATTGTGATTGTCCTGTATTTTCCGCCTTCAAACCGGCTCCTCGCAAATGCACATGTGTGACAACACTTGAAACTGGTCATAAAATTCCAAAGATGTGCGAAGATGACAATAAATATGTACACAGGCAGAGAATTTCTTGCAAGTACAGTGCGAGAGTTGGTGCATTTTATATATGGGAAATATGAATGGGGATGAGCTGAACAATTCCATCATTTACATAATTGACAGAGCCCACAGCACACACAAGAAAGAGGAATACGACAAAATTCTCAATCGTCCAAATCCAAAAGTATAGGCAAACGACAGAGAACGAGGAAAATCGAAGAATTCTCAGAAGAGCAACCGGAAATGAAGATACTTATATCAATAACAAAAAAACATGAAGAATTATTACTATTCAATGAAATTGTGGGAGCAGAAGAAAAGCGACAGAGCCCGTCGATTGCGTGATTGTTTTTATCACCCTTCAATTTTCTTGTCCAATTGCATATTGAAATTGAATCTTGTTGTCCACCGTCTCTTTTCATCCTCTGACCTCATAACTAAAAAGAATTGCTCATGAATCTTCAATTTATTTTCCTGCTCTCTGCTCAATTTACCTGTTGAAATTAATTGGTCCATGTCAGTTCATCCTGTCAAATCCCAGAATCTTTCAAAATCCTTCAATTCAATTCCCTCTGTTTTTATCCATGAAATAATTTTTGAATGGACATACAATAAACAGAATTGAGTCATTATGAAGTGCGTTTAAATTCCTCCCACTCAAAAACATACCTAAATGACTTTTTACCAGTCAACAAAAATGATCAAAATAAGCAGTAGAAAATGTAGATGCAGTCACACATTCATTGAAAATTATTCGTGTATGCAAATTCCTTTTCCTTTTGCCTTTCATTCCTTTTCATCCAAGCTTTTCCGCTTGAACAGATTCACTTGGGAATTTGACACATTTCCCGATCTTGTGTCCTCTCTAATACACAAATCCAATATATAGCGATAAATCCTCTGTTTTATTCGTTTGCGGTGGAAGGAGATTTGTGTACATGGAAGAATAAGATGAGGAGAGTAATTTAATTTGGATTGAGATCATTTATATGGAGGAAGCCTTTGGTCGTCACATAATGTTTTATTTTACGTAGGTGGATTTGGGTTCACTTTGAATGAATGATTCCATCGCTCACATCCCAAATAACGAAATGACATTCACAAATAATGATTGCGTTCATTGAACGAACTGAACAACAAACAACAAACGACAACGACTGCATAATGAAATGTGACCTGTGCAAACTTTTTGTTGTCATGATTTGTCCGCCTTTAAACTTCAAACCAAAACCAAAACCAGCTCCTTACGCAATTTATCATATGCATGTGGAAATTATCATCAAATTCCAATGATGAAGAATGAAGATGAAAAGGCAGCGAGCGCAAAGCGATCTTTCATCTTCCTTTCTCTTTTGCAAAAGTGTATATTCAGAGTGATGCATTTTGGTGCATTTCATTTCACTTGCATTTCATGTGTGTGTGTTTGGTGGCCATCAAAACGGAGATGAAGATGAAACTCAACAAACCCACGAGGAACAAAACAAAACAACAACGATATTTCAACGACAAGGAAAAGCGAAGAATGTGTGCTCAGAAGAGTGTGTGAAACCACAAAAATGAAGACGATAAAAACAACATCGTACGTGAACATTAAGTACACATTTTATTACTATTGTGAAATTGAGTGCGCGGAGGAAACAACAAACAACTGCCAACAATCAAGAGTCAACAGGTGAATTTAATAGGCAGACAGACAGACAGACGTCCTCACATCATTGATTCACTCTCAAAGGCTCACAATCAAAAATCAAACGTAAAGAAACAGAAGACATTCAAACAATTGTGAAAATCATATCCCAGACATTCAACCACATCATAATTGTATAAATACTTTACAAAATCACACACGAAGACGAAGACGAAGAGGGAAATCCCGACAGCTGAATGTTCTTTAAGACGATTTCTCACAAAAACTTTGAGAAAATCAGACAGGAAAATAGGATATACCAAGGAAAGAATTCATACAGAGCATTTAAATAAAATCATAATAAAAAATGGATAATTTATAACAATAGAGGAATTCGACGAAATGTCAAAATGACGAAATGCGTGTGGAAACGAGGAAACGACGACGAGATGATGAGAAATGACTTTTGATTTGTTTTCTCTCTCTTTCTATTTCAATCTAAATCAATATTATAGACTTAAACTGATTTGGTCTTCTCTGTTGTTGTTTTTGTTTTTGTTCTCCTTGGGGTTTTCTCCACTGCTTTCTCCGTGGATGTCCTGGATTTGTCTGTCGAGGCTTTCTCTGTCGAGGATTTCTCTGTCGAGGATTTCTCTGTCGAGGATTTCTCTGTCGAGGATTTCTCTGTCGAGGATTTCTCTGTCGAGGATTTCTCTGTCGAGGTTGTTGTTGTTGTTGTTGGTGTTGTTGTGGTGGTGGTGTCCTCCTCCGCCTTATGACTCCGCTTGGACTGTCTGGACAACAACTCGAGGACTTGACTATTCCCCAAACTACTATATCCACCATTACCATTACTCACCGAGCTGGAACCGCCGGCTCCCCATGCATTTCCACTATTAGCGGATGATGTCAATGTCAATGTCAACGGTTCTTGGATTTGGGGTGGGCTCAAACTGAGTTGACTCGTCGTCGTGATGGGGACGCCGTACGTTAGAATCGGATTTTGTTGTTGTTGTTGTTGTGGCTGTGGAGCTCCGTACTGTTGAACTGGTGCTGATGGAGCTCCGTATTGTGGAGCTGGTGCTTGTTGGGGTGGTCCATATTGACTCCATGGAGCTGGTGCTGGAGCCAAAGCTGGAGCCGCCGCCTGGACAATGGATTGTCCCCATCCTTGTTGTCCGGTGGGGACGGACGTTAATTGTGGTTGGGATTGGGATTGGGATTGGGATTGACTCCATCCTTGTTGGGATTGTTGTGGAGCGGATGGCCAACCGACGAACACGACTTTCGTCTCGGGTCTCTTATTTGTCTTGGATTTCTTTGGTCGCTTGGTGGTGGTTTCCTCTTCTTCTTCTTCCTCTTCCTCCTCAGTTGAGCCCCATCCTTGTTGGATTTGGATTTGTGGTGGTGGTTGTGGTTGAGACTGGGATGATCCCCAACCTTGTGGTAATTGGGATTGGGATTGTGAGGGGACGGAGCTATATCCTTGTTGAGGTAGCGGGATGGGGAGACTCCTGGATGGCCACCCCACAAACACCACTTTCGTCTCGGGCGTGATTGTTTTCGGGGTTTTCGGGGACTTAGGGGATTTGGTTTTCTTGGTGGTGGGTCGCTTGGGGATTTGATCTTCGCGGTCATCCTCATTTTGGGGTGGTAAGTCCGAGCACATGTCCGTATCCTCTGCATCTGCGCAAACGAGCCGGGCGGGGTCGAATACTTGATCCGGGGGACAAGTGGTGAGACGATTCCCACCCGGAGCTCGCTTGGTTCGTCGATGAGTATTCGTATTCGGAGTACTCCTCTTCCCTCGACCTCGACCTCGAAGACTCTCCTCAACTTCACATGTTGGCCCAAATTGGCCGTCAATACAATCCGCTGCATCATTCAAGGACGTGTCACATTGACAATAGTATTTCGTACAGAGTCCGACGAGACCATAGCCAATGGAGTTGGCGGGGCAGACCTCATCACAGGTCACACCCTTCTCGGACACGAAAATGTCTCGACTCAAATCCGGGTCATTTTGAACGAGGAGAGAGAGTTGGAGTCGGAGGGCTTCCGGAAATCTCGCATTGATGAAATCAAATTGCTCTTGAGTGAGGGTGGAGGGATTCAAGTTGGTGGGGGGTACGACTGGACCGATGGCTCTCTTATTCCGGTTCCGGTTCCGGTTTCGAAGGGAGGTGGTGGTGGTTCCGCGGGGGCGGGAAGTTCCTCCACGGGAAGATGATCCGCTACTGCTACTGCGGGGAAAAGAAGGGCGAGAGGAGCGGGAAGTGAAACCACTTTTGATCTTGCCAAAATTCTCATCCACGCTCGTGATGGCCGAGCCGATGATGATTAATTTAGTGGGTTTCTTGGGCTTTTTGATGAGCCGTCGTCGTGGTGGACTTTTGGTGGTGGTGATTAGTGGGCGTCGGGATGGTTTTTGTGTGGGTTTGAATGCAGGGACTCCATACAGGGAAGATGGCGCTTGTGTTGATTGTTGTTGGAATGCAGGGACTCCATAGAGGGCAGATGGTTCTTGTGGTTTTTGTTGTTGTGATTGTGGTGTTGGTTGTGGTTGTTGTTGTGGAGCTCCGTATTGTTGTTGAGGAGCATTGTAGCCCGCATTGTTATGACTATTAGTATTCGTATTGAAACTGTCCCCTTGGCGGGAAAGTTGAGCGAGGACTTTCACACTTTGACTCGTCGAGGAGTGGATGAAGAGGCAAATCACGATCATCAAGGACGAAACTCCAAAGAGACTCCATCTTTGAGCATTCAAACCTCTCATTGTCCAATTTTCCGGACTTCCCGAATCTCAAACAGGCGGAGGAATTCAAATTGTCCAAGAATTTCACTGACTGTAAATCCAAATCAACAATTTAATTTAATTTAATTTAATTTGCATTAAATTCACAAAACGACAGAAAACATCACATATATGGAACGAAATGTAAATTCAAAAAAAAAAAAAAACAATGCAGATGAAAACAAAGTGAGAAAATGACGAGGAGAGGGAAAATTGGGAATTCACCTGATCGAGATTCACAGAATTGAAATCAATATTAGAATGGGAGCTTTGTGTGTTGGAGCTCCGTTTTGGGTTGTTTGTTGGCGCGCGCAGAGCGAGACTGAAAGTGAAGAGACGTGAAGATTGTGTTTTGCTTTTATATTGACAAGTTTTGTGTGGGGCGGAATATGACGAGATGTGGATTATTGTGGTGGTGGTATGGAGATGAGATGAGATGAGAGATTGGATGAGAAAGGATTTTTATGGAAGACATTTGATGGAATTTGTTTGGAATATCGTATATTTGGGAAAGATATCCATCATTAATCACAGTTATATGCTGTAGATTTTTGTGTTTCGTGGGTTTGGTACATTTGTAGGCTGAAGCCAAAAGTATATAGTTGAATGTATCGTATTAAATGAGGTTCTTGTGTGCTCGCATGATATTTATGTGCATGATTTGGATTTGGACTTGGATGATTCAATCGCTGTGCTTGACATAACAATAGCGATTACAAAAGCTAACATAAACAAGTCCAAAGCCGTTGTGTGTGTGTGTTTTCATTGACATGAGCATAAAAATGCGAATGCGAATGCGAATGCAAATGTGTGGTCATATTTATTGACATGTTGTTCGGCTGTGTTCCTTGCTTGTGTGCACTTTCCGCCTTCAAACAAACAAAAAAAAACAGGCTCTATACACAGACAAAAGAATATGCGACAAAATGCAGCGCAATGAGAAAAGGAGGAAAATGCAATGCAATGGAGATGAGAAATATGTAACATATATATATCTGTGGCGTACGTTATATATATATGAAAATACTGTATATCTGTCTGTGCGTTATTCCCTATATATATAAATATATCGTACAATGAAAGAGAAAGGATGAAAGAGGATTTCCTCTGACAATGAGTTGGATGAGTGCGAAGTTATAATGACTAAAGGCAATTAAATGATGCTGTGTGCTCATGCAATGAGATGAGATGAAGCTGAACAATTAAACTGTACTAATTCAGTAAAGAAGTGGTTCTGTGCTGTGGGTGACTGACAACCAACACACACACACACACACACAAACAAACAAACACATGGAGAAGGAGAAGCAGGAGAGCCCACGAGGAACAACTGTGTGCATGCATGAAGCCATCATGAGACTGACACACTAAACAAAAACAACTATATATATTCTATATACTCACAGCTATTATATTTATATACGATACATATCGTACGAGATACAATTCTCGGAAACCCAACCAGAAATGACAAAAAAAGGAGAAGAAGAAGAAGAATTGTGGATGACAACATTGACAAGTGAAATGAAATGAGGAGAAACAAATTGCGAGTATAGAGGAAGCAAATGTATGTAAATTATATAGATTGCAGAATCCAAGCTGCAAACTGCAAACTGCCCACGGCTGACTTTTGACTTGTTAACATAAACGCACTTTGGTTTCAACTCAACTCCATTTAAGCATCACATTCTTATCCCTCCATATCTCCCATTTAATATTGAATTGAACTGAATTTAATGCAATGTAATTTCCTGCCGTTCCCTCTCAATTCTCAATTCTCAATTTTTGATCAATTGGTTCTTTGGTCCCGATGTTTTCAATTTTATTGTATTTTTATTTGTATATATATTTTTGCATTCCTCACAGATGGATTTCCTTTTGAAGGATTCACCATTTCAATTGGAATTATTTTGCAATTGGCGACTTTTGGAACCACAGCAGAAATGGACTCACAGATTCAGTCAAATTGTTTAATGTTGAGTTTGTGAGTCCATTTTCTTGAAAATGAAAACACGAATTCAATCCTGTGTACATACAGTTTTGCTCATCTTCTATAATATCGGTACGTCGGAATCGGAATAGGAATCGGAATCGCAATCGCAATCGCAATCGCAACATAGACATTCAAATTCAGAGGTTTCCCACAGTGTATTTGTGTGCATTCAAAACAAAAACCAAACAAAGGAAAGAAAAAAACATTTGCGAATGCGAATGTGTGAATGTGAATTTCCTCTCTCTCTCTCTCTCTCTCTCTCTTTCTCTTTCTCCTTCTCCTTCTCTTGTTCTCTGTCTCTTTCACAATCTGCACTTGGCATTCGCCTTTTTTTGCCTTCGCCTTCGCCTTCACACAAAACTTCACACAGACACTAAAAAAAAAAAAACTGGTAACCGTTCTGTATTATGGTCATTTGTGTGTTGTTTGACCATCGCTCAAATGCGTAAACGAGTTGTAACTTGTAATTTGAATGTGAATGTGAATTGTGAGTGGAATGAAATGAAATGGTCGTGTATAAACTGTAATTTAAAAAACAAGCCGTCAGAAAACAACTGTAGTCACATTCATTATATGAATAATCGAGTATGCAAATCATAAGAACATATCTCATTGGTATTATATACATATATACCTATTATCAAGTGTCATCCTTTTTTCCATCTTTATATATATATATACAATACAGCGTCTTCTGTGAATGGAAGACGCACCATTATTTAGGTATTTATATAGGACTTGAGTCATATTTTTATTTAGAAAAAACACATCACATGTCTTCACATTTATTCCAATCAATATCAAAATATCAATATCAATATCAAATATCCGAACGAACACAAATATACACAATATATATACACACAAAAAAATAACCATTCAGAAATATATCCTCAATATATATATATACTTAAGTCAAAACAATATATTCAAAAATGAATAAGGAAACATTCATTCGACTAGAAGAATTATCCAAGCTATATAGATATGTAATTTGTTAATTGCTAATTGCTAATTTGAAAAAAGTTAGCTATTATAGAAGGAAAACAAAGAGAAGGTAGAACATGAAAAGGATCATTTTGCAAATGAGGATTTTTATAAGCTCCTGGAGATGCTGCTGCTGATGCTGCTTCTGCTCACGCGAGGACTCTCGTCGTCCTGATGATTGCTCCTTTTTTTTTTATTCCCACTTTGCTTGGCCAAAATGGCATGGACTTGACTCTCAAAACTCAACCCGCCAATGCTGGAGGAGGACACGGTGTCGGATTTCCATCCACTCGATGACGTCTCCGCATCCAACAATGGTGCGCTCAGAACTTGAATTTGCGGTTGTTGTTGTATTTGGATTTGCGGTGGAGCTCCATATCCTTGTGTTAGTTGTTGTTGTGGAACTCCGTATTGTTGAACTGGTGCCGAAGGAACTCCGTATTGTTGAACTGGTGCCGAAGGAACTCCGTATTGTTGAACTGGTGCCGAAGGAACTCCGTATTGTTGAACTGGTGCCGAAGGAACTCCGTATTGTTGGGCTGGGGCTGAAGGAACTCCGTATTGTTGAATTGGTGCTTGTTGAGGTGGTCCATATTGACTCCATGGAGCTGGAGCCAAACCTGGAGCCGCCTGAACAATGGATTGTCCCCATCCTTGTTGAATTGCTGGAGGTTGGGATTGTTGCGGGGGGGATGGCCAACCGACGTAGACGACTTTCGTTTCAGTTCTGGTCCGGGGACTCTTAGTTTTTTTCTTGGAGGATTTGACGGGTCGTTTGGTGGTGGAGTCCTCTTCTTCGGGGTCATCCTTGGGTGGGTCATCCGAGCACAAGTCCGTATCCTCTGCATCCGCACACAATAATCGGTCTGGATCAAAAATTTGATCCGTGGGACATCTGGCAATTCGATGTCGCAGTCTCCCATTGGGATTGGTTTGTCGCTTCTCTCGGAGACTCCTCCTCCTGCTCCTGCATGTGGATATCCTCTCACGTCCAAACTCTGCAATGACCTCACCCGGTGTACAATCCACCTCATCCACCTCGGACGTGTCACATTGACAGTAGACATTCGTGCAGAGTCCAATGAGTCCATAGCCAATGGAATTCGAAGGACACACATCATCACAATTGATCCCTCGTTGATCCACTTTAATATCCTCGGCTAGATCCGGATCCGAACGGATGAGATTGGAGAGTTGAAGTCGAATGGCTTCTGCCAGATTGTCATTGAGGAAAGCAAATTTCCTCTGAGTGTCCGTGGCAAAGCGGGGTCGAGAAGAGCCAGTGGCGACGGGGCGAGCACTTGGATTCGAGGAACTTTTGAGTTCTCGTTTGGAGCGACTGGAGAAGCCACCCTTGATCTTCCCAAAGTTCTCGTCCGAGCTGGTGATGGCAGCACCCAGGATGATGACTGGACCCGATAGTTTCTTGGATGATAATCTCCGGCTGGGCAGCAGTGTTGTTTTGGGGCTGAGACGATTACTATTACTACTACTGGCTGGCCTTCTTTTGGTGGGACGGTTTGAGGGACGGAGTTTCTTGAGGGGTCGTCGGGGTAAGGGTGATTGAGTGACGATCTCTTCTTCTTCTACTGCTGGATCCTCTGGGTCTTCTTCACTCGAGGTTGGGTCATTTGGTTCATTGTCCTCGGGATTTCCATCGAGTTGACCAATCCCGAATGGCTCGTCCTCACCCACGAAAAAAGCAGATGGTTCATTGTCCGTATTATCGGGGATCACATCCCCATTCTCGTTTAACGTCTGTTGATGACTGCTCGGAATAATAATGGAGAGGAGAAGAACAATTGCGGAGATTCCAATGAGGAGGAGCCGCCGTTGAGATGTCATTTTTAATGTTTTTGCTTTTTTTTTTTTCTTGTTGTTTGTCCGTCGGGAGATTTTTTCCAGCGCCCGCGCAGAGGGAATTTAAATATATACTCACAACTTTTTTTTCACAAAAAAAGTTATAGTATATACAAAAAGAATCTCTCGTTCAGCTCCCACGGCTGTGTGTAAAAATCGAAAATCAAAATTCAAATTCAAAAATCAATTAAAATCAAAAAATTTGTTAGGTCTATATTCTGTATATTCTTATGTTTGTTTCATTCAAAAGACTCGTCCCCCCCCCCTTTTTTTTGCACAGACGGAGAAGAATCAAATATCAAAGAAATTAAGAGAATTCCTCAGGGTTTATTATTAGGTATTTATTTTTTTGACCGGGGAAATATATTGAGAATTCCCTGAATGAATTCCTTCGGGTTATTTTTTTTTTTTCAAAGTTAAAGGACTTTTTTTTTTTCTTTCTTTCTTTTTTTTTTAAGACAAAAATGTATACAATTAAATGAAATGAAGGTTGGTTGATTGGTTTTTTTTTTGTTTTTGTTTGTAAAATAAATGAAGAAAATTGAATGGAAGTAAATGTCAAATGGTTCACCTGAGATGTGTGGAGTTGAAATCTGTGTCTTTGGAGGAGATCTTGTGGAAGTTATTTTGTATATGTATATTCGAATGGAGAGGAAGATTGTGAGTGAAGACCAAACGAGTGACCATCTGTTTTTATATATGTGGCAAATATTTGGTGGTGGTGGTGGTGGTGGTGCATGTGTGTGGTGTGGTGATATTCTATAATATACAGGGGGAGAAAATGATGTGTGAATGTGAAAAGATTATGAGGATTTTCAATCCTCAATTCTCGGCATGACGCGATGAGGATGAATTATAGAATATATCTATTGTTTAGTGTGGTGATTTCCGTGTAGTTTTTTGCGGAATTGATGGCATTTCACTGCGGGTCTATAATATCCGTCTGCTGCCTGTGCGGTGGATTATTCAATTTTATCGTTACATAGTCAATGTGACTGACAGAAGGAGTCCAAAGCTGTTTGAATTTGCATTTGCATTTGCATTTTCATTCATATTTTGTATTCGTATATGTATTTGCAGTTGTTTTGGAGATCCATCGCAATATTTTGCGTGGAAAGCAAAAGCAAAAGGGAAAGAGAGGGCATATTTGATATTTGATATTTGACAGTCACTTTCCGCCTCCAATCAAACGTCAAACTTCAATGTATAATATACATTTTATATAATATATTAGAGAAGAAAACCAGCTCGAGACGCAAGAGGACGGACACACAAGAAAAGAGAGGAAGAAGAAGAATATTGAGCTTCCTGTCCCAAATCTGTAGCTGTATTATATAAGCTGTAATACTTATCGTATTGCATTACTTACATGGTAAAGCGCATCTTTTGACTTTTGTGCATTCTTGGAATTGGAATTGGAATTGGCTTGGCAAGTCATTAAATGCAGATGAAGTTGAACAATTAAATCAAAAAGTGGTTCCCTCTTCGTCTCTGTCTGTCCTTTGCCTCTGTGCCACACACAATATATGAATATGAATATGCAAAAGGCAAAAGAATAAAGAATAAAGAGCAAAGGAATAAAGAAACTCAACCACACCATGACCCAAGCCAACTTTGTACAAACGACAATAAAACGAAGACAAAATTCTCAGAATTCTCAGGAAAAGCAACCAGAAATGAAGATTAGGAAAAAAAAATTTAACCTCAATGTACATACATGCATATTTTTATTATTATTTATTATGAAATTGACAGCGGAGGAGAAGAAGGAGCACCACACAGCTGACTTTCCACACAGCCAACACACAGCCGACGTATATACATTTGTTTGTTTTCGTTCCAATTTACACACAGCTCTTTCGTGAAAATTTCGATTGCACCATTTGGGATTTAATTGATTATAGTTGAGAGTCTTCGTTATAATTTCCTGCTCTCTCTCTCTCTTTTTCACCCTTTCTCTATCTATCTGTCTCTCCCTCTCTCTCTTCGTCTTTGTCTCCCACGTCTGCATGTGCTTTTCAATCTTACGATTACCGTTACGAATAATTCAACCCGCCATTTATATATTTGAATTTAAATTATAATCACTAATTTCCAATTCCCATACAACACATTCAAAATGAAATCCACAAGAACGTAGTCACAACAACTTTTTTGGGGATTTGAAATGAACTTCTCTCGTTTTCATTCATATTCATTTCACTACCTATACATATCGTCTGTTAAGTTGACAAACGAACTATAATTATTTTCCTTAATTTCGTTGACCTGCTCCAAAAGGTCAAACGGCTCAAGATGGGGCTTTGGGTCGTGAGACATTATTGTCTGCCATGACCTTCTCTGTCACCCTCAATTTTGTCAGAATTTTACCCACAAAGACGGACGCAGTCGTCGCAAATTAAGGAAAATCCTTATTGTTCGTTTGTGAACTTAACAGACGATATGTATACTGAATTTTGAACTTTGAAATGTGAAATTCCCATACTCCACACACATTCTATCGTAATTATGATCAACGTGAATACATTTAAAAAAAAAAAAATTCTAACGTATGTACTTATGTATGTATAGGGAAAATGTATTGAAAAAGTAGGAGGCTGTTGGTTTTGAGGCCGTCGTCTTTCAAAATGAAATGGATTATATAGCAAAATGAATACGAAATTCATATTACAAAATTTTCCATGAGTGGATTACGCACATTTTATTGTTTTGTCTGTGTCTGCTACTTTTTTGTGTCAAATATATGGAAATATACCTATATATGGATGAATAGAAGAAGTATATACTTATAAAGAATTGAATTTAGAACAACGGCAACAAAACAACAAAAAAAAACAACAACACACACACACAGATAATTGATTAAATTGCGTGTTGGGATTTATGAGCTCGAAATGCGCTAATGAGAAAATGAGTTTTGAGAATCCATGAAAATGAAATGGAAATATGTATAATCACAATCACAATCACACTAATCGCATATACAGCTGTCAACATTCCCTCAATTCACCACTTATCCTTTTTTTTGTTTGCACGGCAGACCAAAATAAGAAGAAACGATATCGTAAGATATGTCTAAATACCTATATGTGTATACATGTAGATGTATCATATATGATCAAAGGGAATAATCATTAGCATTCTCCGTCTCTCATCTAATTCATCTTGTTATGTTAAATATATATTTCAACTCAACTCAGATTCCAATTTCAATTTTTCGACTCCCTTTTCCCAACTAATCTTTTTTTTTGTTGTTTTTTTGCAACTCACTTTGCATTGCAAATTGTTTGCAAGAGTAAATATAGGGAAAAGTGTGAGGAAAAGGAGAAGAAGAACCACTTTTCCTCTCTTGTCCTTTTAGTTTTCACAGTCTTACATTGTCATTTTTCTGAGAACACATTTTTGATGATGTGAGCTCCATTAATTTGGTGGTCGTGTATTTGTGAGTGGAATTGAGAGTGGTGTTGAGTAAATTGCATTGTATCATTTTACAATTAGTATTTGGACTTTGCTTGTGTGTATTTTGATTTTGTGGTGATTTGTGTGATTTGTAAGGATGAGTTCATTTACGCAATTCCGTATCTAATATCTATGAGGAGTAAAAACAAAACAAAACCAGCTTTTCTGTCCGTATAGTTTTATCATTCATGAGTCAATAATGGAGTTACATGTGTGCGTGTGTGTGCTGTGTGCATTTTCCTGTTTTTTTTGTTGCTGTGATTCTTGTAGTTGAACATGAATAAATGACCCAGTCCCATTAAACCATTAAACTGCACAAAGATGCGCACACAAGATGGATAATTATGCAAGATTCCCTGTGTTTTGTGTGTTGTACATATAGAAGGAGCCAAAAAACATGTCGAGAGGCAAAAAACATGTCGAGAGGGAAAAAAAGTTGATTCCTTTACTTTTGCGACAGTCAGAAACGGAAACAGAAACAGAATCAGAATATCAGGATTCCTTTAGTATAATTGTTGTCTGTTTTTCATTGCAGTATTGCTCGTTGTGTCGTTTATCGTTTGTCGTTTGTCGTTCCTCATTGCTCGATAGAATTCAAGTCAAGTCAATATAGCAAGAAAAAAGATGGATACAGATTATGTACAGGTGAGAGCATAGAGAGATGAGAGCGACCGGAAGTGCAGTATTCGCATTCGCATTCACATCCCATTTTCCTCCTTATTTGTACGCATAAAATGAGATGAGGATGACGAGATTCTCTTCATTTGACATCTCGCTCCCACTCCATCACGACCATTAACCAACACACAAACGAACGAACGAACGAACGAACGAACAAACGAGCGAACGAGAGAGCGAACGAACAGCACGAGAGCTCTGCCACTTTTTTGTCTTTCAGGTGAAACTCCACATTTTCATTTTCATTTTCTCTCTCAATCTTTTCATTCCTTCACATTTTCTTCGTCCTTTTTCCTTTCTCTCAATTCAATTTACAATGAAATCATATATATATATTCGACGACGACGAATCTTGACATTCATCAGCTCGATTTCCATGCGGAATTGTCATGGATTTTCCATACGGATTTTGTGTTTGTGAGCTTTTCCATGGAAAAATAAAATTGACATGAAATTGTTGATTTACAGGCAGAAGACACAGGAGACAGCTGAGAAGGAAATTCAAAGGGAAAATGCGTCATTTGAAGGCTCAAGGATGGATTTTCATGGGGATTTCCGCATTGATTTGGTCGTCGTCCATTTGTGTGATGGCGACAGCTGAAAAACTGCTGGAGAATGATTCAATTCCAGTTCCAGTTCCAGCTGCTGTGAGTAATTCAAATCATGTGACACCGCAAAACGAATCCTCCAGTCCAAGCACAATGACAACAACTGTTAATCCAAGCAGTCGTCATTTCAATGTCCTCACGCTCAAGAACATGCTGAAAATGAGGACAAATACTGAGACGAATCCGTCAAGAAGAGTCATCGTGATTGGCGCGGCGATCACGAGTAACAAGGAGAATTTCAGTCAACTCAAGGACGGTTTCTTCTCCAGCCCAACTCCGAATTCTAGTCCAAGGAAAAAACGACAAATCACCCGGATGGTCCGTAATTTGATGAATAATTGGAGCCATCGGCAGTCTCCGTCTCCACGAGTCCGCGTGTCACGACAGCCAGGAGGAGGAGCAAGACAAGGACAAGTACAAGGACAAGGACCACCCACGATGTCAATGATTAATTCAAGATCCCAGTTCAAGTCCAAGTCCAAGTCCTCCACCAAAGGATCCTTCCTCACAGAGAACCAGCGACGATTCGCCTTCATCAATGACAATTACCAGGAAGCTCTCCGACTCAAACTTAGCCATCGTGTCCATATGGACTCGGTTCTGCAGAGTGATATCAAAGTGGACCGTCGGGGTGTCAATTGTAACGATGTATGTCCATCCAATTCCGTCGGCTATGGCATCATTGGATTCTGTACGAATGTCTACTGTCAATGTGACGACTGGACTCAAGTTCACCTTCAAAATACGAATACAAACACGAACACGAACGAGAATCAGAATGAGGATGGTAATGATGGGGAGATTGAGAGGGAACCAGGACAGCGACGAGGTCGCCTCGCCAGATGCCCCAAGAACCAAGTGTTTGACCCGGAACGGTAATGAACGCGAAAAACTGAGAACAAATACCCTGCATATATATATCGTCTGTTAAGTTCACAAATGAACTATAATTATTTTCCTTAATTTCGTTGACCTGCTCCAAAGGTCAAATGGCTGGAGATGGAGCTGTGGGTCCTTCGACATTATTGTCTGCCATGACCTTTTCTGTCACCCTCAATTTTTTCACAATTTTACCCACAAAGACGGACGCAGTCGTATTATATAGCATTTCCGAAAATTACGGAAAATCGGTATAGTTCGTTTGTGAACTTAACAGACGATATAGTTTTTATTATTAGGTATTTAAGGAAATTGATATTGGTTCATTCGGAGTTTGACAATTTATGAGAGAATATTGTTATGTGTATTAAGGCTCCTTTGTGATGATCCCATCTGGACGGATCTCTGCTCGGACAACCCACCACGACCCAGGAAGAATGTCCAATGGACACCCGAATTCTCGCCCATTTCCAATTTCAATTTCAATTCCAATTTCGATTCCAATTCCAATGAGTGGGTTCCGTTGCTGAGGGAAATTAAGCCGCAACAGCAACAGCAGCAGTATCAAGAGGAGAGGACGATGGGTCAAGCTCATTGGCCACTGCCGCCTGGTCAGCCATGGAACGCCGTAGAAAATCCTCCTCCTCCACCTCCTCAAAATAACCTCCCTGTCCCTGTCCCTGTCCATTCGACCATTCACCAGGATTATCCGGCGTCTTATTACTACAATCCCGCCCCGACTCCTTTCCCTCCCATGTCCATGACTTTCCCCGCCAGAATTCCACAAGTTCAAAACTCTTATGACAAAGCATCCGCACCGGGTTTTCCCACAAACACAATTACAACCACATCCACACCGAGCCCGAATCCGAATCCGAATTCGTATCCCACTCGAAGTCCAAATCGTTTATTTCCAGAAATGAAACAGTCTGTAGTTCCTTCAATTGGGAAACCCGCCAAGAATAATTCAAATTCAAATTCAAATGAAGGAGAATCTGCTTCCCCAAAGGTTTCAATTAGCTTCCATGACGATCCCGTCTCCACTCCAGACAGTTCAAAGGAATTGTTTGCGTCCGCGTTGAGCAACTTTTATGCAGGTCTCCTCCCAATCACAACGTCCACTTCTTCCACTCCAACCAGCTCACAGTCAGCTTCACTCCAAGTTAATGATGGAAAACCCGGATATGGTCCAGTTCCAGTTCCAGTTGGCGGCTTCACTTCAACAAGCTCCAGTTCAAATATCGCATTTCCCGCTCCAACGTTGGTCAGTTCCTTTGTCGAACCCGCTACCAATTCACTCAATTCAAATGGTGGTCCATCCACCGTCAAGCCATTGAATAGTTTCTACGTCGAACCCGTCCACATTTCAAATAGTCAACCCGCCAAACCCTTGACCAATTCCTACGTAGAAGAGTCCGCCAGAAATTCAAATGAACAACCCGACCAACCACCTTTAAATAGTTTCTACGTAGAACCTGCCGGAAATTCAAATGATAATCAGCCCGCCGGGCTTGTCAACAATTTCTACGTCGAACCCCACATCAATTCAGATTCAAACAATCAACCCGGCAAGCCCTTGTTGACCCATTTCAACGCTCAACCTGCCCCAACTTCAAATGAACAGCACGCCCAACCGTTGAATAGTTTTGACGTCGAATCCGCTAGCAGAAATTCAAATACTCGGCCCGTCATACCCTTGCCCAATTTAAACGTAGAGCCCGCCAGAAATTCAAATGAAGGGCCCGCCAATTCATTGACCAATTACTACGTCACACCCGCACAGAATTCATTCTTTTCAAATGCACAAGCCCCCAGAGCTTTGAACAATTTCTTTGTAGAACCCGCCAGAAATTCAAATAGTCAGCCCGGCCAGTCATTGAACAATTTCTACGTCGAGCCCGCTCAAACTTCATTCAATTCAAATAGTCAACCTGCCGAAACTTCAAATGAACAACCCGCCAAGCCTTTGAACAATTTCTACGTAGAGCCCGCCATGAACTCAAATGAACAACCAGCCAAGCCTGTCAACAATTTCTACGTTGAACCCGCCAGAGATTCAAATGGTCAACCCGCCAAGCCTTTGAATAGTTTCCACGTCGAACCCGCCAGAAATTCAAATAATGAGCCCGCCAAGCCTGTCAACAATTTCTACGTTGAACCCGCCAGAAATTCAAATGAACAACCCGCCAAGCCTTTGAACAATTTCTACGTAGAGCCCGCCATGAACTCAAATGAACAACCAGCCAAGCCTGTCAACAATTTCTACGTTGAACCCGCCAGAAATTCAAATAATCAGCCCTCCAAGCCATTGACCAACAATGTCTACGTTGAACCCGCCAGAAATTCAAATAATCAGCCCTCCAAGCCATTGACCAACAATGTCTACGTTGAACCCGCCAGAAATTCAAATAATCAGCCCTCCAAGCCATTGACCAACAATGTCTACGTTGAACCTGCCCCAACTTCAAATGAACAGCCCGCCAAACCGTTGACCAACCTCTTCATGGAACCCGCCAGGAATTCAAACAAACCTGCCAAGCAATTGACCAATGTCTACGTCGAACCACCCGTCAAGAACTCATTTTTTTCAAATGAACAAGCCGCCAAAGCTTTGAACAGTTTGAACGTGGAGCCCGTCCAAACGTCACTCAACTCAAATGGTCAACCCGCCAAAACGTTGACGAATGTCTACGTGGAACCCGACAAAACGTCAAATGAACAACTCGCCCAACTATTGAAGAATTTCTACGTTGAAGCCGCCAGGAATTCATACATTTCAAGTGAACCAACTTTACCCAGTTTGTACGCCGAACCCGCATCAAATCCAAATTCAAATCCAATTCTTCCAATTCCAACTCCAACTCCAAATTCCTCCAGTTCAAATGGAAAACCCGCCTTCACTTTGGCCCCGTTTTATCCCAAACCCGCCTCCACACAGCTTCCACGGGTGGTTTCCAATTCCATACGACCAATCATTAGCCAACCAACTCGGCCCATCTACAAACGACCCGAAAACGATTTAATTTCCGTCGTCCCCACTCGGAATAATCGTCTCGTGACGTCTCAACGTCTGCCCCCACGTCCACAGACATTCGGCGGGAAAGTCAAACGACCTGCCACAACTACAAGTACAACTACCGCCAAACCTGTAGTCGTAGAAATCTATGATGAATACGATGAGGAATATGATAATGATAATGACAACGAGGATGGCAATTCCAATGAGGAGGAGACGGAGGAGGAGGAGGCGGAAGAAGAAGAAGAGGAGGAAGTGGAGGATGATGAAAATTCGGGTACCAACGTTTTGGGATTTAAACGTGGGACGATTCTGAGTGAGTCCAGCTACGGTGGCACCGACTTGCAAATCAACAAGAGGAAACGAAAGCGAAGTCACGCCCTCTTCCTCCAAACTATGGTGAAAGCAAACGGAGAGACAAAGACGAAAACGGAAATGGAAATAATGAAACAACAACCGCCGAGGACGGAAACAATTGCAGAGAAAATATAACATATTCACGTAAATTCAAGTCACCTCATAATAATTGTCGTCAAATTTAGTCATTGAACAATTCTTATGAATTTTTGTCTTAATTGTTACCTTTGAATCTCGTCATCGTCATCGTCATTATTGTCATTTTCTCTCTTGTTATTTTATTTATTTATTTACATATTTCTCCACACATGTGTACCTTATTTTATCATGTACACGTTCAGAAATAAAATCAAAAAACACTTTGACATATAAATACTTACTCTACTATTTCTATAATCATGTACCATTTTGGTGATGGGTGAGCCCCACCCATTATTTTCCTTATGCCATTTAAGATACATTAGCAAGGATAGCAATGGGCGTGGCTTATCAAATCAAATCAAACTCGTGCTCATTTAATTTTTGGCTCAACACTTTTGAACGTCTCATCCGAAAACGTGTTTAAATATATAAATATATAGTGTATAAATATTTTGGAGATTGTTTTACAGGATCTGTTCAGTTTGGAACTCCATACTCAAGAAAGTATATATGCATATGGAGTTCTAATATATACAAGATAAATTGACGCTGTCCAATTGAGTTAATCGATTGCACACTTTGTCTTTGTCTGGATGTCTGTCTGTGGGAAATGAAATAAATTGACATTTCTCTCGTTGTGTGGATGATTTTGAATGATTTCCGCCGGTGAGTTCTCAGAATTTCCCTGCGGATTTTGCCACCAAAAAGGCATATAGAAAATGAAGGAAAGTCGAGGAAACCAATCAATTTATTGACGAAAAAATCTATAATCCAATATATATAATCCGTATACAAATCTGTCGTCTGTGTCATAAAAATAATTCTTCGAGAAGCTTCATTTGATGTGAATGGAATTTGCATAATACGAGTATATATACAGAAATAAAAGGAAGTCGTTGGATTTGTCATTTATCCTTATCTGTATTGGATATTGGCGATTTGTCAAGAAAAAGGACAGAACAATCTGTAATCTGTGCATATACTGCATAATTCCCATGTGAATCTTCTGTTCACAAGTGGAAAATCTTCATCTGTCTGATGCATCAGACAGATGAAATGAAGTGAAATGACGTTGAATATGGAATTTTCATAATGAATGTGACTGCATGGATTTTCTACTGCTTATTTACAGCCATTTCATTCTTCATTCCATTCACATTCACATTCACAGTCAAATCAGTATATACAGAACTTGCCGGTCCACTATATATATTCAACTATATATTGAATCGAGTAATTTGAGAGAAGTGACGTGACAAACTCAACTGGTTTTATGTACGTGTGTGCATATACATATGGAAATGAGAAGGCGAATGTCAAGTGTGCAGAACGTGTAGATACAGGTATATCGTATATATATATACGCACGAAAAAGATGAGCAAATCCACGTGTACATTCACGCATTTTCCAACGCAAAAATTACACAAACAAATCTACGTATACATGTATATATGTACATGAAAAAAGATAGATCGAATATGAAGAACATCTCCGGATATTTTCCTCCTTCCTTATTTCAAAGTATAGAAATTATCTCAATTTATTTCATTTTTTATAGGTGGACTAACAATTAAGTCACAATTTTCAAATGATTCCACATGAACAAATAAATTTACAAATTGTTATACTTGGTATCAATTTTGGGTCGTGACAATAATACACTGACATTTTTGTTGGCTTCGGAAAGCGAAGCTATGTGTGCATTGTTTCTTGTATCCGTTCGTCTATACTAATATATGTACCAAATGGAAAAAAAAACTAAGACATTTTGACACTCGGATGGGGATTCGATCCCGGGATTTTGTGGAAATATCCTATTCGTGGAGAATTACATGCACTGACATCTAGCAATTGACCCCCGGAACTAAAAAATGGGTCAAGGGTTTTTCAAAAACGTTTATTTGAATTTCCTGCCGAAATACAAATGTTTCTTTTTTTTTTTTAATTTTAAATAAAGACAGAAGTTGCTTGGCTATAAGAATTTCAACTGTGTACATACTGACTTTGATTCATGTGTAAATGCACGAAAATTAATACATAAAATAATAAATCATGAATAAGCGCGGGAAAATATGGAAGGGCATTTGGTATGAAAGACATATGAGAATGCTTTAGTCTTATTCATATATTGTTCTCGATTTTTATATAAGGACAATGCCTGTTTGTTACAAAAGGTAAACAGTCTTAGAAATGGTTCCTTAACCTCCTTAGCATTCACTATATTTGAATGGGCATTCAGAGGTTAATTTAATCATGGCAAATCGAATCGAATTGACGAATCAAAATCCTTTTTTCATAACTGGTTCCATGACATTGAGTTTCCGTCCATGCAGACGAACGTAGATATTGAAATTCATTTGGTGATATGTTATTAAATCGGTATTCATTTGTTTTCATCTTGAAATCACAGGAAGGGAAATCAATACTAAATAAAAGCGGTCGACAATGTAGACGAAATGATTGGGGGTGACTTTGCTTTGGTGGACAAAGGGAATCATCCCGATGGTGTCCGATCTGGAATTCCAGTTTGGGGCCTCAGAATATGTATAATACTCTTCCTGGTTAGTTCATTTCTCTTGTATTTAGAGTACAGCCAGGGGAATCCTCCAGTTCTCTTCCTTCTTCGCCTTCCCCAATCCGAATCTCGGAATCGGAACGAAAAGTCAAACATTTCAGACCTTTCAAGCCATTCAAAAATATTTAAACCAGGTATATTTCGTCAAATTTCATATTTTAATTGTGCAGGCATTTTGCGCGGTGTTGCGGAATTTGGGGCATCAAAATTTGTTTTAATTTAATTTGTTTTAATTTACACATTCAAAGTACAAAATGTAGATGGGAACCAACTCGAGTGCAAAGTCCCACAATTGAACCCTTTTGACCCTTCAGTACTTCCCTTCTTTTCCAAGCCAGATCCCATCAATTGCTCCAACAAATACCCGCTACTTTTCAAAACGGATTTGAACACGACGCTGGTGCAAATTGCAGATCCGGGGGAATTCAACTATTTCAATTGTTGCTACAAACCTTTTTCGAGCAAGGAAAACGAACACATGTATAAAATCTCCTTTAACTACTGAATCAGCTTTTTAATAGGGCTCAAAAAATCAAAAATTCTTTTAATGGCTTAATGTTTTCATAGGAAGTCGTCCTGCATCCGGATTACGAGCAATGAAACAGAAATCAAACCTCCCACGAATTTCATTGAAATTAAATGCGTTCGGAAAAAGATGATATCCCTTGTGGACATGCTCGGTTTCATCAGGAAAACATCGCCGTCCGCAGGATCAGTTCAAAAGAAACCCGTCTCTAATAAATCCGAGAAATCGGATGAATCGGAGAGGAAAGTCAATGTGGTGATTTTGGGGATGGATTCTGTGAGTCACGTGAATTTACAACGCGTCTTCCCCGCGACTTTCAAATATTTGACGAGGAATCTCTCCGCCCTCAGTTTGTCCGGCTTT
>JAIUND010002491.1:0-22050 GCA_034699125.1 Gisinianus flammeolus
AGTTCCCAGTCAGAAAATTCCATACACTGTGGAGTAAAAACTTGAATTAAAATATGAAAATATATGTACAATCACAAGTTCACTTTGGGATTCTGAAGAATGGAATAAATTTTAAATGGTAAAGCAGAAGCGTTTTTTAGTTTTTGGGTATTTCGTTCGTTCGTTTGGCATGGAGAGAGAGTGAAAGAGAGGGGAGAGAGAAAAGAGTGGAGAAAGTAAAGAGAGGGACGGCATGCGGAGGATTAAACGAAAATCCTGAGCAACATAAGCATCGAGACGTGGAAAATGGAGTAAAGTTCACTTTTCTCTCTTTCTCTTTTACTTTCTCACAGTTTATTAAGTTTTGATGGAGAGAATCAAGAGTTATCATTTTCATGCTTTCTCTTCCCTTCCGCTCCGTCTCCTTTTTTCTTTCTTCATAAATTCCTTGCACAAAAAAAACAAAATCCTTTCCCTTTTCCACCAACGTTTTCAAGTCCAGATTTTGTGAGGAATGGGAAAAAAATTGGAGCTCTGACGACGACGAGAAAAACTGGCATGAAAACGAAAGTCAAAGACGGCAAAAAAAAGAAGAGTAAAAGTAAAAAAGTTTTTTGAATGACTTGTTTAGGATTTTCAATCCAAATCCAGATTGAAAGTCAAATGTGTGTGTGTGTGAATTCAAATTCGTAGGATTCTAATTTAAAATTCTCTTTGCAAATTTCCGTATCGGGACGTTCCGTCAAGGAAATGGCGACCATTTTTTTTACATTTTACATATTACAACTAAAGACTTTAATTTTGATGGAGATTCATGAGCGTTTGACATGGAGGACTTGATTTATTTCCATGAAAAGAAAAACTTTTCCTTTTGTACAAAATAAAACCAAGGAGAGACAAAGAGAAAGAGAGAGAGAGCTCATGGAATAAAAATTCTTTCATTCATTCTATTTCCATTTGGATTTGATTGTGAATTTGAATTCGAGAGATTTTTCTTGGGCGTAATGTGAAAATCATGTGAGAGAAAACGGAGACTCAAGTTGGGGGGAGATAATGAAGCGATATTAAAAGTCATTAAAAGGATTCTGGAATCGTTTGATTTCCTCTCGCAATGGAAGAAAGTAAAGGATTGATGGGTCAGTTAAAATAGTTTCGGCTTTAATTCCTTTTTTTTAGTGATCTAGTGAGAAGAGGAAAGTAAGGAAAGTGTTGAGATTGTGAAAAGAGAGAGAAGTGAAACGGTAGGTGAATCCAGAGAAAGATGAGCTTTATACGATATATCCATATCCAACGAGAGATCTACAACGCACACAGACAGAGTTTCGGCTTTACAAAATAACCTCACTCCATTCTTCACACCCACTTTCAGTGTTCCCTATGCATATACGCATCTGATATACATAGAACGTTGGAATGATCATTGATCCATTCCTGCTCCTAAATCCTCCACGAGAATCCAACTCCCAGCAGCCATTTTCAACTCCAAAATAATTTTATAATTAATTCCCTTTCATGTTCTAAACAATTTGCTCAATGATTCATTATTTGTTTATTATACAATTATTGAAATGGAAATGATAAAACAAAAAATTCCCTCGTGTAATATTTCGTCATATTTTGTCCTATCGTTGGATTTGAATCCATCTACGGATTTTTTGGTCATTTATGTCAACACATGGAAAGGGAATCAAAGCAAGAAAGGCAATAGTTGGAGGATGGATATTATTTATTATTAATGAAAGCAATAGAAATTAGTGTAAAAAATAAGGGAGCTCTCCGAATAATTAGGACACTCCATATTTTTTTATGAGCTTCCATCGAAAAAGAGAAAGGGGAAGAGAGAGAGAGTGAGAGAAAGTAAAGGAGAGGGAAAGAGGAAGAGAAAGTGAAAGGGAGAAAGGGATTTTAGTTGATGGAGGTGAAAGCATTTGGTTGGAGTTGGAGTTGGTAAAGGGTAAACTACTCAACTCGGGCAATCTGCCCCATTTTCTATGTGTAAAGAGTTTGCCCATTTCAATTTGAGCCCACACATACACACATAGAGAGAATAGAGAGACACATAGACATAGAAAACGAGAGAGAGAGAGAGAAAGGGACATGAAGTTGAATGTAGAAAGTAGAAACAAAAAGCGAGTGAAATGTCTTAGCCAATACCAAAAGAGTAATTCTGTGAAGCATGTAGAGATGGGGGAGGGGAATGGGGGGGGTGAGCATATCCATGTTCCATTTCATATGTCTCTTATTACGTACGTACGAGAATTGCAGTTGCGTTCTGACTACCTTTCATCATCATCCGTGTCTTTTCCTCTACCTCCCGCCTGCCTGCCTGCTTTCCTTGCTCCGTAGCATTGATTTTACTTTCACTCGTTTTCACGACTCTTTTCCCTTTCTCTCTCTTGCTCACTCCAAGATTTTGGAAGAGGACGTTAAAACTGGGACTGGGTATAAAATATATATCTTTTTCCTTTCTACTGCCGCCGCTATTTAAGTGTTTAAACAAACAGTGGGAATGGAAGGACGAACGGCTCTCTTCGCTCCCTTTCAAACAGTCATGCAAAAAGAACAGAATATTACGCGTCGTGTTGAGTCTCCATTCAAAGAGTCCTATTTTCTAGTTCTTGTTAGACGAGAGCAAATTATGTAGAATCCAGATGCTTTTGCAGGTAGTCGACGGAGAGGAGAGAAAGAAAGAAAAAGGAAATGAGTATTTTGTTTCCCATTGTCATGGCAATTGATATGTTGGAGCAACTCACTACGTTCTCACGGAAGTCTCAGCTCTCTGATGGATTAGACAATTATGAATGGTGGCTGTAGTTTCTTCTCTTTCCTCCTTTGCTTTCTCTGCTCTCTCCACCAAAGTTGGTCGTAGATGAAGGGGAAAAGGTGGCTTTTCACTGGCTCCTTGTGGTGAAAGTTATGATGAGGGCAGATTCAAAGAAATGCCCAAGTCAGCGAGCAAGAGAAAGAGAATAAGTGAGAGAGAGAGAAGTTGCTGGGGTTATATATGGGAGACGGGGATATGCAAACACTGAGATAAAAAATAATGGACAAAGAAGCTTTCAAGTGCAGAGCATTTGAACTCGAACGACGACGGAGAGAAATGTATGCACGGGATAAAAGGCCAACCAACGAGTGAGGGAAAACAGAAAGAGAGCGAGGAATGGAGAGAGAAATTGAGAGAAAGCAAGAAGGAAAGAAATAAAGAAGCGAGAGAGAAAGTGAAAGAAAAGGACTGAATAACCGAGTTTGTATGGAGACACAATATTGAGCGGCAGGCAACTCGTTTTCACTTCTCCATCTCTTTTACTTTTACTTTCTCTTTCTCTCTCTCTCTCTCTCTCTCTCTCTCTCTCTCTCTCTCTCTCTGTGACTTTCTCTTGGCTCTTTCTTTCCTACAGAGACAGACAGATGTGTAGGGAGTCTACACTCTACATTCTACATCCATGCCTATGACCATCCTACACAGATGTTAAGAGTTGACTGGCTATATAAGCAGTGGCAGTGGCAGTGGCAGTAGAAATGGAGATAGAAATACTTAGAGGCAGGCAAGGAAGAGAAAGTGGAGAAGGAGAAGAATGGAGAATGGATGGGATGGTTAGAAGTTTGATAGAAGCAAGCTGCTCCTACTGCTACAGCCTCTACTTTTCCTACTTTCCTTTCGTCCATATGTATTCCATATATACAGATATATCGTATATATACATGTATATACATATAAATATCTCAGGCCATGTTCATTGAGTAAAAGTGAAAGGAACTTGGGATGTGAACTCTGGTTGGAACTCTTCGTCTCCGTCTTGGTGGGTCCGTGTGCTTGTGCTTCCCTGCTCACTCACTCACTCACTCACTCACTTCACTCGCTTGCTGTATGTAGAGAAATAAATATTAACTTGGCCATCGGGTCTCCCCAGGACTACGGATGTGTGGAAACCTCCCTGGATTCCCCAGTCTCAAAATGTCTCTTCCTTTGCCCTCCACAGCTGAACTCCACAGTTTTCTCTTTTCTCTTTTCTCTTTCCCCTTCCCTTCCCTTCATCGTTTGTTCTCGTTCTTTCCTTCATTCGTTCGTTCATTCGTTCACTCCATGTAAAAATCTTTGTTGGTTAGAAGGAGCTCTGTCTGGATAATGGAAGGGAAGCAAAGAGAGAGAGAGACACACAGAGAGAAAGAGACCACGGACAAACGGACAAACAGACGAACGGACGGGTAAAAAAAAAGTGGAGAAGATCCGTGGGAAGGCTCGGAGGAAGAAGAGTATTCTCCCAGTTGAGCCAGATAATACTCTGGAAACTCGGTCCATTTGTCCTGTAGGATCTGGAGGAGCCCACCACTCCCCCCCTTTCCTTCCCCACCTCAAACTATTCTCATTCTATCGCTATTCCTCCCATCCCAAGTTTACAGTGGCAAATCCATCCGGAGGAATCGTGTCGTGTCGTTGGGAAGGGAGAAAGAGAGAGAGAGCGAGAGAGGAACGACGGGGAAAGTGGAGGACAAGCGAGCGTAGAAAGTAGAATATATCGCCACTTTCAATTCCAACTAACTAATGGATACCTGGCTGACTCCATGCCTCCCTCCATCCTCACTCGCTCACTCGCTCACTGTATTAATGGACTTTCCCTTCTTTTCCTCTTTTACTTTCTCTTTATCTATCTCTCTCTCTTTCTCTCTTCTTTCATCTATTTCCACTCTTTTGCTTATTCCATTAACCAAAATCGTTTTCCCCTCTATCCAAATGCGGATCCTCTAAAACGTGCACTAAAAAACGCGCTTCATCTTCCCCAACCATCCAAAATCCCATTCAAGTGCGTTCAATCTCTCTCTGTCTATTTGAGCTCCGTCATAACCATTAAATGGAAACTGGACGGGTTTCCTTTTTTTTCCCTCCTCGTACGCCAAATTGTAAAATTACAAAATCATTTGAAGTTCGCCCAGCAGGGAAAATGGTAACAAACCGACTCTGAAATGTTTTAATTAATCATTATTCAATGGATTCAAGTGACAATGGACTTCTTTTTGGCGTGATCTCTCATCGGCATGACGATCCGGAATTGATGCATTAGGAAAAAGTAAATAAAGCGTGTTTCGTTTGACGTTTGGACTCAAAAGCCAATAGATGATTGAGAGAATACAGACACGAGATTTTCAATGGTGAAATTTAGAAATTAAAACTGTTGAAGGTAAATAATGACAAATGTCTACAGAAAAAGAGAAAACAAGAAAAGGCAGACAAGGGCATGTGAAATTCATCCGTAGAAATTCGTAAAAATCTAATCAGGTCGACTCGCCAAACGAATTCTTTCTCATTTTCTTCCCCAACACAATTCAAATGCTCGAGAATAATTGCATGGCCATCATGACATTCAATTTGACAACCCAACGGACGGACAAAACCGAGAATAAAAGGACAAGATAGAGCCAAAAAGTCATGACGCGTATTATTTTCCATTTTTGCGATGGAGACGACGAGTTGCTTTCTCCAGTTATTCGAGTCCATGAGCTCACTGTTCCGTCTCTCATTTCCATGAGCAATGACATGGAAAGGAATGATGAGAAATGCATCCAGATGATTGTCCAGGGAGGCAAAAGTCATTTGGATCCATCCGACTGCCGACATTCAATACCAACCGACCAACTTCCGTCACTCTCCACTTTCCACACTCCACACTCCACGGAAATCTCTCAACCCACACCAACGACCCAACGACAACGACAACAACAACGACAACTGGATGCTCTTTATCCATCCATCCGCTCACGTTTCGTGTGTCTCTGTTTTCGTCTACGAAATCAAATCAAAATGAAGCTGTCGATGGGGGAAAAGGACACATGTTATCAACGTGAATATATTCTGAATAGATTTTCGTTAGAGTTTATGAGTTTATGAGTTGATGAGAGTTTGTTGGTTGTTTGGGAGGAGAGAGAGTCTGCATTAGATTAAAATTATATGAGGAACGAGGGGATAATAATTATGTAAATTTGCAACAATAATGATTCTTGTCAAGTATGCCAGGAAGCACGTCATTTTCACTTAGTTCACATGTAAAATGTAAATGGAGTGTGAAATACGGAAAGAAACGGAGGGGAGAATGAGAAAGTTGGAACAATATGCTTGACATGACATTTCATATTCATATTCCCACATTCATAATTTATAATTACGCGAGAGAAGGAAAGGAGAAGAAGAGCAACTACTCGCACATTCGCCACTGAACCAACTTCATGTTGTTGTAGGAAAAGGAAAATGGAATAATATTTCCCAAGAATTCCCCCCCCCCACATTCTGTGAGAGGTACGAGAGCAAGATGGAAAGGGAAAGTTATAGTGAAAGGGAAAGTGGAAGAGAAAGGGAAAGGGAAAGAGAAAGTAAAAGTGAGGGAGAGAAAGAGAGAGAGGAGAAGAGGAGGGAGCAATTAGAGGAAAGATTCATTTGTTGAACAAGGTACTCGGAATCGTTATTACCACCACCATCTTCTCTCCCTCTCTCCATATTTGTTTGTTCTAATCTTAAGAGAGTGCCAACGAGGAGTCACAAACCAAGGCGGAGAAGGTAGAAAGAAAATTAAGAGAGAGAGAGAGAGAGAGAGAAATCGCCTTTCCTTCGTTCGCCCGTTTGTCCGTTTGTCTACGCTTGTTTTCTCCTTCAAGTGTACAAAAAGCAAGAGAATGTTTCAAGAGAATCATTGGATACAAATTCAATCTCCATCATCATGATTCCCATGTGATTGAATGGAATTAAAAGTACTTGCTCACACACACATGAACACATCCCGCTAGGTAAATATCCACTCACGATCCATTTTCGAGTTGTCTTATCGCAAGTGATGATGATATAAAGATAAAGACTCAATCAAATTGAATTAAATTGGAACACCAAAGTTAGGAGCTTTGGATGAGTGATTGTTTAATTTAAAGCCCTCAATTACGGAGATTGTAATCAAGTTGATCAAAAGGAACTTCATTCTTCTCCTCAAGCCAAGGTAAAGACGACGGAATGAAGAGGGAGAAGGCGATGGAAAAAGTAGTTGTTTTCATCCACGTTTAGTATTTAGTTCGATATACTAGCAATAAATAAGCATTGATGATGCTCATGATGAATTTGAATGATAAATTAAATGGTATCGTACAGGAAGTGAATATGGAGATTCCAAGATATCCGCTGGTGTTCTGGAGGATATTTTAGATCATGCGATATTCCTGGAGCATTTGGATGGATGTCAATCGACTTTGACTCAAAGGACGACACCGTGAGGATCCATCCAAAATCCACATGCAACCATCATCCCTCTCCCCTTCACCCAACAAACTTCAAACATTCCATTCCCCACCCATCAACTGTAAGACGTCAATATTTCAATATTTCTCCCCGCCCCCAAATAATCGCCATGTCCATTGCCACAGATGAACCCAAATGAAATCCTGGTCAAGTCTCTGACCATCTGACATTTCCCAATTCAACGTGCCCGCAAAAACGAGGTGAGGTTTACGTTTTCGCGCTTGTTTCCATGTTTGTAAAAGGGATTAATGTGAAATCATTCAAGTTGTCCTGTCAATTGTCATTTCTTGTTTCTTCCTTCGACTTGGAGTAAATAAATTGTCTAAAGAAAGAGAGAAAAATGAGAGGGAACGGAGGATTCTAATTGGAGAGAGGGAGAGAGAGAGAACGAAAGTCCTCTTTCTCCTTGTCTCCTTGTCTCTCCATTTGTTTGTCTGGTGGAATATGAAGTTGAGTGATTGCTCTAGCGGGAAGGAATAAGTGTCAATGAGTCTCCTCATCTCTTTTTCTCTTTCTCCTTTTCTCTTTCTCTCTTTCTATCTCCCACACAATACAATACGAAAATACGAACCACCGTCAAAAAAAAAACGTGTCTTTTCTATGTTCGGATTATTGAGAGTTGTGAGGACAAAGGAAAGTAACACGAACTTGAGGAATATTTGTGTGTGCTGGCTTATTAGCTTTGCTCTCACCACTCACATTCACATTTCTCCCATCAACAACATCAGCATCACCATCAGCCATTTACACAACTCGTGATCACAAAGTATGATTCCTAATTCATGTTCCTGTGGGAAGCCCATAGAAATGTCGTTCATTTGACAAATGAACGAACGAACGAACGAACGAAGCTGTCCCACATCCCATGCTTTGAGGATGCAATGGCCTTCTCCCTCCTCCTCCCCACTCCACTTTTTTATACACGTTACACGTTTTCCCTTTTTTCTTTTGGCTGGCCTGGCTGACTGTGGACTGTGGACTGTCAACTGCCGCTCCTCCATTCATTATTCGATTGGACAAGAAGTACGATATGTAAGCACAACTGTCATCATTCGTCCGTCGTCCGTCCGTCAACTCGGAGGAAAAAACGGTAATGAATTTCTGTCAGCTGCTCGCTCAATCCTCCTCACTCCTTGCTGCTCCTCGCTGCTCCTTGCCCTTCCGTCTTACTGTCAATTCCCCGTGACATTATTCAATATTCAATAATCTCATAATAATAAGCTCTAAGCTCCTTTTCCTTTCCATTCTCTTCTTCTTCTTCCCAGCACTTTGCCAGCACTTTCCTTGACACGTTTTGGGGTTTCCTGTCCAGGAAAGGATACCTAATCATCTTAATTATAATTACATTCGCACCCCTCTATCCTCTATCCTCCAACTCCAACTCCTCCTCCTCCTCCTCCTCATTACTAACTTGATTACATAACAAATGACTTGAGTCAACTTTATTCCCCTATTCATCATCATCTCCTCACTCTTTTCCTTCCCCATTTCAACGAGCTGTAGAATTAAATGGATTCTGTATAGGCATCTAATAAAAATAAAAAAGCTATGGAGATTTCTCGGTGGGTTTTGTGTTGTTGGATGTTGGATGGGGGGAAGAAAATTTTTGAAATATTGATGATGGGGAAGCTTTATCTTCGGATTTGATGTCTCTTTGCCTCGCTATGCTTATGCTTATGGTTGTGTGTGTCTATATCTGTGTATGTGCGTGTGCAGACTCCTCCGAGTTGAAGAGAGCAAGAACACGAGCGAGAGAGAGAGCAAGAGAGAGGATGTGAACGGATCCGGTTGGCACGGAAAGAGTCAGTGAAAGAAAATGAGGTAAAGTGAGGCGAGACGGAAGTACCAAAAACGAGAGAACGAAGGAAAGTGAAAGTGAATTTTCCTTCCATTGGATTCTTCCTCAAGCTGAGCTCTGTTTCTGTTTCCTCGCGTCTGGATTTTTTTTATTTTGCACAGTTTTCAAGTGCGTTCAATCCCTATGATTTTCTTTCTCTCTCTCTCTCTATTTCCATTCCCATTTGCTACATAAAATTTCTACAGACAGACAGAAAGAGAGAGACAGGCATTCCCTTTCTCTCGTTCTCTTTCGCTCTCTGTGCAACTTTTAACTGATATCTTGCTGTCAATTTTTTGTTTTCCCGTCGTTCCCTCTCCAGTTTCCATTTTCTCTCGTTCTTTTCCTCTCGTCTGAATGCGTTCGTGTCTGAATGCGTTTGGGAAATGAAACGGCTGGCGAGTTTGAATTTCCTCGACATTTTTTCTCTCCACACCTTCTCTTCTTTCTCTCTCTCTTCCTCCGTCTTCATGTTTGCCTCACCTCTGAGAAGAGATTTACTAACAAACGAACGAACGAACGAACGCACAAACGAACAACCAACACAAACTCGACCGAGAGAGAATACGGAAGAAGAAGAAGGAAAAAAAAGGAAGTCGGCGGGGAAAAACAAATGGAGAAAAGGAACAAAATATTTGCTGGCATTGCGTAAGTTCAAGTCCGTTCGTTCGTCCAGTCCGTCCAGCGACGCACATAAATTGGTAAGGCCGGCCATAACGACAGATGAAATCACCACATTTTTTCACGACTTACTCCATCGCCCTCCAACGTTTTCTTTTACCGCTTCACCACCACATTCCCTCCTTTTACTTTTACTCTCACTCTTACTTTATTCCCCCCCCCCACTCTCTTCCTCTCTTTCTCCACTACAAACTTTACATCACATTTCTCTTCAGGTTTTTGTTTTTTAACGGGCGAAGAGAGAGAGGAAGAGAGAGAGAAAGACAAAAAAAACTCGTAAAACAATGGGGAAGACTTTTACTTTTACTTTTACTTTCACATTCACATAAATTGAAGATTGTTATCTGGATTCTGCTTGTAATCAGAATCGTCCTTGTCCTTGCCGCGTCATTTGGGAATCAACATCATTTTGGTCATTATTTTAGTGGGCCACGCAAGCAGGGAAGAAAAACAGGCAGGGAAATGTTCAAAGTGTCAAAGATATACGATAGGACTTTTTTGTATGTACAACTTGGTCCGATTCTGTAATTTGTATGTACTCAGAATGGAGATTCCATTGGAGTTGTCCAAAACCTGTGGCCCCTTCGTTTTAACATCCACTGTGCAAAAATATCGGATATCTGAAATGTGACAGTGTGTGTGTGTGTGTGTGTGTGTGTGTGTGTGTGTGCGTGTGTGTGTGTGTGAACACAGGAAAAGGCGATAAATGTGAACATTTATATAGTCTGCATTCACAGAACAAACTTCTTTCACTTTCTTTTTGTTGGCCATCCAAACTTTTGTACTTTTGTGTAAACGATGGCCAAACCAAAGGCCAGGCCAAACAGGTGGGGAACCACATTTCCTTGCGGATTTTGTTGATTGAGAAAAGATGGCAAGGAAAATATTGGACATTTGATATTGAAATTCAATTCAATTCAATTCAACTCCGTCAATGTAATTGAATAGAGACGGCTATGGATAGTAATAAAAAAAAAGGAAAATGTTTTCAAATTAAACTTTCTTTTTGTTTCCGGAGGGGGAGCCAAACTTACAAGGAAAAGAACTCGCATAGAATATTCGATATTTCAGATATTGAAATTTTTGCAAGTGAAACTCTTGTGTGCTGCTCTCAAAAGACAAGGGGAAAGTTGACATATTTGATATTTGATATTGAACGGATCAATCCAAGTTTTCCACTTTCCTTTGACTCTGTAGTCTGTGTTCATTTCTTACCTCTTTAATCCAGTTTTGGTTTGTTATTCTGTTTTCCTAGCGCAGGCCTTCATATTAAAACATTTGTATACATGTCAATTATTTTCCTAGTAGGTGTTCATTTGATGAACGTGATCTTAATGAATTAAATCAGTCAATCCATCAAAAACTTGTACGTTCCACGAGAACAAAATGAGAACCACGTAATCCTCATATACTTTCCTCAAGAATCCAGACTCAGCAGTACAAAGGACATTCTCTTATTGTTAGTTGTTTCATTATTTTGTTATTAGTTCAACCAATTTGGTTGACGTTGACGTTGACGGAGAATCAGAAATTACACAGTGTCATGTACCACTAGACGTTAGAATATAATACAAATGACTTCACAATTGTGTCCATGTTTCAATGATTTGTGATACAAAAAAAAAAGAAGATGCGAATGTACAAATCCTGTAAAAAAAGGAGGAATTCATATGAAATTGTACGCGAAAAGTCTTACCTTTTGGAAGACAGAAGAAATAGGCCAAAAGTGTTAAGAGGGTTCGGGTTCCACTTCGAACGATCACCATGGCACTTTCCCGATTCCGGCGATTTCCCTTATTTATTCTCTATCTTATTTATTCTTTTATTTTTTTTTATATCTTGTATTAATTTCGATCCCCTCGTCGATTATTTGTATGTTGTTATTGGACTTGGACTTGGACTCGTTCTCCTTTTTTGCCCCTTTTCCTTCTCGTTCTCGCTTTCGTTCTCGCTTTCGCTTTCGCTTAGTATTATTATTGTATTATTATTTTATTTTTGAAGGAATTTTCAAAAATTGTCGCACTCCCCCAAAAAACGACACGCGACAGAGCGACCTTCAAAGTTGAGATGGAGATGATGTGAGGAGGAAGAAGAAATATTATTATGGAGGTGGATTATTGGGGGATTTAGGAGAGATGTGATGAGGAGGCTGAGGAGGATGAGGAGACTGAGGAGGACGTTGCCACCATTCGCATATTTTCTGCTGTCCCTCTCACTCACAGTCTATTTGGACAATCCACTAATTTCCTATCTAATTCATCCATGTATCCATTTAGTTTTTTTCTTTAAATATTTATCATGTACATATTTTTATGTGTATGTGTGTGTGTTGTTGTTTTGTTTTGTCGTTCACTCGCTCTTACTTTCCGTCCAGGAGAAAACACCACCACCACCAAAAAATGAAATAAGGAACCAAAACGAGAGAAAGACACGCAATCCTCAGTTTTTTTTTTTTTTTTTTTGACCTGGGATTTCTTTATTTTATTTTTTATTTATAATTATGATTGAGTTCCCCTCACACTTTGTCACCTTTCACCTCTCTTGATTTGACCTTTGACCTCGTGCATCCGCACGTCCGTTTTGTGTTCTCCCCCCTGAACTTCTCTTGTATCTATATATATATATATATTTTTTTTTTTTTGGTAGGGTCACAACCAACACGAGATGACGAACATTAGGAGCATCAGCAGCACACAAAGATACGCAGGAGATTCCGTTTGTTGGTCCGTTGTGGTCCGTTGTGGTCCGTTGATCCGTTCGTCCGTTTCGTTCTAATTGATGCTATTGATGGTGGGTGGGATCCGGATCCGGATTAGGATCATCACACACACTCCCGCCGTCCCAACGAAATCTCCACACACTCACACACTCACCACCACCACCAAAAAAAAGGAATCCTCTCTACTTCATATTCACATCATATTTCCACGGATGAATGATGATTTCCACACAATAATCAATCCACACTCAATCCTCTCCCAATGACATTGACAAATCTCTCCCCAAACTATATATATATATATATATATATATATTTCTTCTTATTTATTTGTATTTATTTATTTTTTTGGCACACGGGCGGGAGAGAGAAAGAAGAGAGGGAGAGAGAAAGATACAGAGGACCAGACAGAGAGAAAAATAAAAGAGAGAGAAAGAGAGAAAAGTAGAGAGATGGAAATTGTTCTATAAAAAACTGGGATTTCACTTGTGAACGATGACAACGACAAAGACGAGTACGACGAAGATTTTCACAACCAAAACGACGAGAATCCAATGATGAGGATTCCGAATTCAAGTGGGGTCAGAGTCTGAATTCGGGCTTTGATTTTGTTGGTGATTGGTGCGATTTGGGTGACGGACGATGATGATGATGATGTTTGTGTTTGTGTTGTTGGTGGAGAGCACTCGAAGATCCCGTCAATCATCACCGCGGGAAAAAAAAACTGGGAGAATCCAAGGAATTGTATGTGATTATTTATTCGATGAAACCACAACAGTAAGAATTTAGAATAAGAAGAAGTAGAACAAGAACAAGAATACGGGGGTAACGAATGAATGTTATGTTGAATCCAAAAAATCCAAAGATCCAAATGTAATTGGCAGAAAATGATTATAGTAATAATAATTTGTGTATTTATTTTTTTTCTGTTGGTTTGGTTTGGTTTGGTTGGAAGTTGAGGAGGACCACTGGAAATGCAGTCGTCCACAGGCTGCCAAAGTGAACGGGAATTGCAATGAGAGAGAGAGAGAGAGAGAGAGAGAGACGACGAACGACGACGACGAAGACGAGTGGGAAAAGCAATTTCCCTGGGATTCTGTTCTCTGTGGAGAGAGAGAGAGAGAGAGAGATAGAAAGAGAGAGAGAGAACGACGACGATGAGCGAGCGAAGGAGCGAGGCAGCGAGCGAGAGAGAGAGAGGCAGCCAGAGCTGGGGTTGTCTGTGTCTGTGTCAATTGGACGTTTGCACAAGGGGGTCCGGATTCCCCGACTCGATTCGGAGCTTCCCGTTTTTTGCCCCCCTCCCGTAAACTGTGAAAATCGATTTGAGGACTCAAACTCCACCCCCCTAAAGCGAATCTCTAAAGGCCGTGCCCATTGCCATTGCCATTGCCATGCTCTCCACTCGATTCTCCATCTCCCTCTCACACTCCTTGCTCTCTCTTCTTTCTCCTCTTTTCTCCCGTTCCCAACCGAACCCAACCAACAACCAACCCACGTGATTTCATCTTTCTTAACTTATTCCTCTCTCTCTCTCTTTCTCTCTTTCTCTATCTCTCGGCTCTCTCCATCTACCAAACCTCTCCTTTCTCTTGCTTTCTCTCTCGTTCTATCTCGCTCTCTCTCTCGTTCTCTCTCTACCTAAAACTATTTTTCCGTTCAGAGTTTCACCATTGGAACCAAAAACTGTGGCCTCAAGTAGAATACAATTTGATTTTATGTGCTGTCCATCCAGCCATCCATCGAACTATCCATCCATTTACCTGCCTCCACATCCTCAGTTTTATTCACTCATCTAATTATGAAAGATTGGCTCTCTCAAATTTCACCCCGATTAATCACTCCCCTGCAGAAGCACATAAGAGCAAGGCTGAGGCAGGGCAGAGACAAACGCATACTCAAATACTCATACTCATGGAGTGAAGGGACAATGCAGAGGAGAGGAGTTTGGCAACTACATGCGGAAATGCTCACTTTTTTTCTGGCTATGCTCGATAAAATGATGATGATGCGATGGCTGCGTTTGTTTTGTATTCCTATTCCTACAGATATTCCTTTTCGTATTCGTATTCGCACGCTTATGCTTGTGATGCCGCACTCATGCTGATGCCTCGTTCTATTTTTCCACCGTTGTTCAACTTTTGAACAGATTGGAGAAACAAAGAGAAAACGGCCAGTTCCAGCTCCCCGTGTGCTCCTTCTCTTCTCTTTCTCCTGCTGCATCATCATTAGTTCAATCCTATCTACACTACACTTCTTTTTTTAACTTGCAGCCATCGTCATTGTCATCCCTTTTCTCTCTTCCTCTTCCTCACACATATACTGATACATATGCATATGATATACAAGCAGAGTCAAGTTCTCTCTCTCTTTCTCTCTCTCTCTTTCTCTCTCTCTCTTTCTCTCTCTCTCTTTCTCTCTCTCTCTTGCTTTTATTCATTCGATGCACGTCCCACCTTTTTCTGTGTTGGAGGAATCTGCAATCCAGATTCATCGGAGGAACGAGAACGGCAACAGTCCCGTCGACAGTCAACTTTCCAAATTAGTATTTTGTAGTTTACTGCAGCTCCGTCCTCCATCGTCTCAATTAACACAGTCGGAGAACTTCAACTCGTGCAATTGAGCTCTCTCTCTTTCTATTCCTCTTGCTCCCTTTTGCTCTCTCTCTCTCGCTCTCTCTTTCCCCCCTTTTGCTAATCCACATTTCAAATGCTCCACAACAGAAAATTCCTAGACAGGCGTTGTCGACAAAATACACACGTTAAACGTTCCACATTCAACGCAACTTGGCAGACGACAAACAAACAAACAAAAATAAAATCTGCTCCGTGACCATAAAAAAACATCATGAAATCCAATCTGCCCGATATAAATGGAAAAAAATAGTCATAATAAAAAAACTTTCACTTTGGATTCCAAAGGGCCATTAAATTAAGCTCTTGAACATCACAGTTTGAATCATCGTATGAGAATGTGAAATTTATCCCTCTAATTGGATTTAAAAAGAAAGAATGAGGACTTTAACAATTAATTATGCAGTTAATTATTACTTAATAATTATCTACAGACATCTTTAATTTGAATCTATCGAGGGGGTGACGTGTTTATTCAAAGTGACTGTGATTTTGAATTGATTGGCATGCAAACGGACAAAGGAAAACGATGAGGAATTGACTGAATTGAGCACTCAAAAGGAGTCTTCCGGATGGCTGGGGAAAATGTATGGCTCGTTTTGTTGTTGTTGTTGTTGTGGTGGTGGTGGAAAGGGAACAAATGATGACTTTATTTGACCAAATCCCGATTTGAAGATGAACAACAACAACGGACAGAGAAAGCAATGCATAAGATACGAGTATAAAAGAAATTTACAGAGAAAGAGAACAAAACCATATGGCGAGGAGAATCCTATAGAAATCTATTTATTGGCAACCAACTAAATGTCTTTACGTTTTGTTTGACAATGGACACAAAGTCGTGGCTTATTTTTTTTCCTTGTGGGACTCTCCTGGGTTTTGGGGGTCAAATGAAAGTTTGTTGTTGGTAGAGGTGGTGGTGGGTCGAGGGGTGGGGTTGGGGGGGAGTTAACCATGGCAGACCCATCTTTTCCAAAAGATAACCACACGCTTCCTCCGTCCGTCTTCTTCACTTACAATCCCTGAGAATGAGACGGCATATGGGGAAAAAATGGAATGGACAGTGAATGTTTGTGCGTCTGTTTGTAAGTCGGTGAAGAATTGAGAATGATTGCAAGTGAGGATGGATTGTGTGTTGTGGGTTGTGGCCTGTTCATGTTCATGTCGATAGCTGGCCAGCTTCAGCTTTAGCGTCAGCTCCAGAGTTGATTCTTCATACGAACTGATGGTAACTCGTACACTCTTATACACTCATAGACAGACAGGAACGACGACTGATAGTCCTCCAGCCAGACAGATGGAAAAAGATCAAGAAAAGGACAAGATCAAGAGAGAAAACGAGAGAGAGAGAGGAGAGAAAAAATGGGAATAGAAAAGAGGTGAAAAAAATGGGGAAAGTCCTGTACAAGTACAAGAAGAAGCAATTGAAATGTGGGGAAAGTGAAGAGATAGTGAGAAAAAAGGTTGTTGTGGTTTTTCGTAGGTAGTTGTTGCTGGTTCTGCACTATCTCGCTCACTCCTTCGTTCGTTCGTTCGTTCGCTGGGGAGAGAGAAAGAGAAAGCAATAGAAAGGGAGAGAGAGAGCAAGAGAGCCGTTGGGGGAAATGTACGCAGGACAAGTTGTAGTTACACTCAATGTAGGCCAACATTCGATTGTTAAGGACAAACCAACAACAGACGTCGTTCAATGTAACTCAAAGCTCCCGATTCCCGACTACGACTCCAATCCGCGTTCTTCCCTTCCCTTCCATATATACTCTCTTCTCTCGTCATCGCTCTTCTCTTCACTCACTCTCTTCCTCATTGCTTTCACCATCCACCATCCTCAATAGAAATATGTACAGATATTTCCTTGGTTGTAAATATATACAATATATGTGTGGCTGAGAGACACGTTCAAGTTCCTCCGCACCAAAACGAGAACAGAAGGGGAAAAATTACAAGAGATTTACCAAGAAATCTATACGTTTTCTCCTCCTCTCACCAACATACGAGACGAAAGGAGAGAGAGAGTGAGAGAAAGAGAGAGAGAGAGAGTGAAGGTACGTACACGCACAGTGAACTTACAATAGATTCGACGGACAGGAAGAAAAAAAGGAAGACGAGGAGTCAAATCCAAATCCCCGGCGAACCTTTATTGATAACCTCGAGTGTCCTCGGAAGCCGTGTAAAGTTAAAAACATTTATCAGGCCGTCAGGGATTTCCACTTCTTTTTGAAATATGAGCCACAGCCAACAGCCAACAGCCAACCGAGCAAAAAAACCCACGAAAAAAAACAAACACCAGTTGTAGTGAAATGTCATTCTTTTCATTCTCCACCTCTTGCCTCTCGGCTGTTGACTCTTGGACGAGAAGTAAATGATGAAATAATGAGGAACTGCCACCCCAAAAGATCCATCCGTCCACTCGCATCATTCCCAATGTTAGACAGTTTTTCCCCACATTGAAAGGGTAGGAATATTCATTCAAAGGCTCGTCCCTTCTGGGATTTGTCTGTAACAATTTACAAGTGTTTGTTTTGTTTGTTTACTCCGTTCATTTGTACAGGCAGAGAGGAAAAGATACGTGTTGAGTGCTGAGAGAGAACCAACAAGAGAGCGAGGGAGAAAAAGAAAGAGAGAGAGATAGAGAGAGGGGGGATGTGGAAGGAAGGTGAAAGTACAAGATTGACATGGACGTTAAAGGGGGAAAAGATGAGGAGTGCTCGACGAGTTTTTTTGGTAAATGGAATGATTAGGATGTGATGGGTAAGGTGAGAGTGGGGCGAATGGGGTGGGGAATCTCCCCACCCCTCTCCCTCTCTCTCTATCTCCTATGTGCTGGGCGTGCTAATGATTTCCTTCTTGTTGAGTAATATAAAGGTAGAAGTAGCAAGCGAGAGAAAGAAAGAGGAGAAAGGAAATCTGATCCGGGAGTAAAGGGAGAAACCTTCATGAGGATTATCAGTCAGTCGACTCTCTTTCTCTCTTCCCCTTCCAAACGAAAATGAACTGACAAGTGAAAGTCTAAACCCACTGACTGGTCTCTACTTCCTCTTCCTCTCCCTTCCTCTCTCTCTCTCTTTACCTTCAACTCTTTGATCTTTCCCTTTAACTTGTATAGTTTCTCTGGCTCCTACAGCAGTAGTTCCATGTCTGTTGTTGTGCCTCGTGTGGATTTTAAATGTGTGGAAGGAGAGCGACAGAAAGAGAGAGAGAGAGCTAGCGAGCGAGCGAACGAGTGGTGGAGAGCAGTAGAGAACCAATGCATTAGACATTACATTCCCATTCTCTCTCTCTCTTTCTCTCTCTTCATGTTACTTTTCTTGGTTGGGTTTCATGCGAGTCTTACTTTTCCTCTCTCTCTCTTTTCAATTCAGTTCCGGATTTCAATTGCAATTCTGAAACAAGTTGGCGGACTCATTGAACAACTCTAGCCATTTAGTATGAGCAGCATGAGCTCTTGCTTTCTCTCATTCTCTCCGTTCAACTACCAACTACGGCGTATCGAGTGGGGTCGCTGTGTGAGTCTCTCTTTCTGTATATATATATATATGTAACTACATATCTCAGCCTTTCACACATGATAAAATAGTTTCCATTGGAACATTTGCGTCTGCTCTCTCTCCTTTCCTTTTCCCCCTTTTCCTTTCCCCTATAATTTTTATGCTCTTTCTTCAGGAGTCTCCACTTCTTTCATTTCTCTTTCCCTTCCCAAGAAATTTCCTCGCCTCCAAAAAAAAAAAAAAAACGGAGAAAGTTTTTTTTGGTAGGGTGGGGAAATTCTTTAAATTTCTTGTCTATTGTTAGCCTGTAAAATTTCACTCTATTTTTCCATTTCTATTCTTATTTATATTCCTTTTACTCTCGACACACGGAAGCAGAAGCCTCAGTGAGTCCGTGAAGGACGAGAACAAGAAGGGGAACAGAAGAGAGCAGAGTGAACAGAGAGACGCCGACCCGCTGTCGACCGAGGACTTGAGAGAAAGTCACGAGCACCGCAACCATTACTTATAAAATAACCAAACCAGCCTCCCTCTCACTCCTCACTCACTTCTTTCTTTCACTCCTCTCCTCCAGTTGACTTTTTCCTTGTGCTAAACTCTTCAACTATATACAGATACAGAGAATGAGAGAGCGAAAGAGAGAGAGAGAGAGAGAGAAAGGAAAGGGAGTTGAACGTACAAAAGGGAGAAAGACAAAGAATTTGGAAATAAGGACAACATCTTTGATGTGTGGAGTCCCTGCATCCCTCCCTCCCCATCCCCTCATTTCCCCTCCTTCACCTAGCATCTGTCCATTCTCCTTCACTTATGCGTATTTTTGTCTTTCCCCTCTCGTGTACACTCACATACATGTATGTATTGTCATTGCCATCGGTATTTATATACACAGGAGGAGGAAGCACCGTTCGTTTGGTTCTACTTTATGTTTTCTCTCAAGCTATTGGAAGAGTTTCAAGAAACGAAAATCGATGTGCCTTCCCAAAACTACATGAATTTCCTCGTCTCGTTTCGTCCTTCTCTCTCTCTCTTTCTCTCCTCTCTGTAAAACTTCTTGCACTTTCAGCTGGTTCTCCGTCGCGTTCTGCTCCTGGCTTTGGCTCCTTTGCCATTGCCCTCACTCTCACTCTCGTTCTCCGTCTGTTTGGATGTTGTAGCATCTCCCAGTGTATGTGTTTGTAGTAGTAGTTTGGTTCCAGTTCTTTCCTCGAGTTCACATTTAATCCGATAACTCATTCCATCCCCTTCCTTTTATTACACTGTCCTTTTCATATCCAAATCCGCCCACTCACACAAATCCTCATCTTCTCTCTCTCTCTCTCTTTCCCCAATCACAGTCAGAGTCCCCAGTCAACATTCAGACCATAGTCAACCCGAGGAGTAGCCCAACTAACGACAGTGGCCGTGGCAATGACAACCTCCATGACGGAGACAATCACAATGACCGCAAACAAAACTACTCAACTGTAATTAAAATTTCTTCTGAGGTCTGCTCTTTTTAATTAAACCCTTTCAAATCCATCGTCTCTATTTTCTCTCCCCATCCTGTCCTTTCACAATGTGTAGTTGCCAACCCCAACGGTAACTCTGTCATCCCTTCCCCATTCGCCAATTCCCAATTTGACATGATCTCCTTAAAACAAAAATTCCCTGGCGAACCCCACAACCAGGATTTTTGCAAATGAATGTTTTATTGTGGTCGTCCTCTCATCAAATATAAATGCATTTCCCATCAGAAAAAACTGGGACTTCCCAAGGATTTTCTCCCAATTTAGTCTTGAGAGACAAGCGAGGGGAAAAAGAGGAGAGTGTGTGGAACAAATGGTTGGGGAATCCAAATCCAATTGCCATGGAGGAAGATTTGAGGTAATGAGATGGGGAAATATGAGGTGATGGAGTATACGAGGATTTTTTAATTGAGTCATGTGGTGTGATGTGGCGTGGGAATGTGTGGAGGGGCTTAAAATGCGTGAAATCAAATGTAAATAGTGTGACAAGGAGAGAGAGAGAGGAAGAGAGACAGAGAGAGACAGAGAATAAGCAATTAAAAAACATTTTAATGATCTCCCCGTTTTGTTTACTCCTCGCTCGCCTGGAGAGTACAAATAAACAGGAGCTGTTGGAGGGGGGAGTGGGTGGGTGGGAAGAGAGATGAGAAGAAGGGAGAGATCGCGTGTTATGATATGTTGTGTTGTTGCGTTGTGTGTGTACTTTGAATTAGGGGAATCGTTCAAAATATGATACATTTTGTGAGTATTAATTACGTGTAGTTCTTTTAAGTTGAGAGAGTTGGTGTATAAACTTGGCAGGCAGGCTGGATTATAATGAATCATGACGTTTTATACATGGGAAACTTTGAGAATTTTCATCTTGTTATCCCATTTCCCTGTACTCCATGTCTATGTCTATGTGAGTATGTGTGTAAGTGTTTGTGTGTGGGCACATTCGAACACAGATCGCTCATTTGATCAACATGGCAACTTTAGTCAAACTTTAATATTTGAGTAGCACAAGTTTTTGATTACTTTTTTTTAAAACGAGAGAGAAAGAGAGAGAGAGCGAAAGAGTGAGAGAAGGAAAAAAGTTTCCCCCTTAAATTTCTAGGGTCTAACATGGATAAGGACATCATGACATTGCATGCACTCGCTCGACTTGAGAAAGTGGAAGAGAAATAGTCGATGCATACATGTCTAAGTGATTTGATGACAAAAAAAGGCGAGTTCTCAATCATGTAATCTTGTTAGCTTTGCCTTTCTCCGTCTCACCCACAAAATGCCATGTTTATTATTTTTACAGGCAATAAATTATAAACAAAAATTTTTCGAGGACTCGATAAAGCAAATGGGCAAGTTGAGGTTTTCCATGTGCTGCAAGTCCGTGTGGAATTTTTCTCCTTTTTGTTCGTCCATTAAGAATGGGGGAATAATATTAATTGACCGATGAATTCGATAAAACACTTTTTTTTGTAGTTTTGAATCTGCTATTGATATGTACATTCATATATTTTTGTGTGGCCTGAAGAAATAAATGATTTTATGTTTTGTTACTGCTTTGTAACGGGGAAAAGATGAAGTTGGGGAGTTGGGAATTGGAATGCGTGTGCGGGCAATTAAATGGTGAGGAGGTTCTTTTTCGTGGGTAATTGTGAATGGGAAGCTGCCTAGAGGACTCAATTTATTTGCGGGTATGAAGACGAGTGACTATTGACAGCAGCCGGCAAAATCTCACAACAAAGACATTTCTTCGTTCATCTCCAACATTTCTCTGTGGGCAGAGTTGGAGAAAGAGACAGAGTGAGAGAGAGAGAGAGAAAGCAAAAGGCGAGAACGCAAAAGGGGGAACGGAAGAGAGAAAAGAAAACACGTGTACGTACATCCACATTTACAGAAGGCCGTCCAAGAAGAAGAACTTTGACAACTTTCTCTTGTGTCTCGCATTTCTTAACT
>JAIUND010002492.1:0-22039 GCA_034699125.1 Gisinianus flammeolus
AGAAATTAAATTCAAAATTTTATTCCCACTCTACCTTTCTCTAATTTCCATACTTTCTTTTAACGAAGATATTATGTGTTAACGATTTCGTTAAAACTGTGCAACTTCACTAAAGTTACACAAATAATAATAATAATAATAAACTCTCCGTCATTGTCGTGCCTGTCAGTTTTTGGACGCCATATACTTAAATGTAAAAGAGACTCTATTTTCACTTTAAAATATTAATTATTATGTAAGGCAGATGATCCAAGTGGTAAAACTAAGTTAGTTTAACTAACAATAATTAATAAATCACTGTAAAAGAAAGCTTGTTTCACAACATGGCGGCTCGCGGGGCTAATTCAAAGAAATGAAATTCTAACCACAATTTTGAGAAAATTGCCTTGAGAAGAAATGATGATCGAATTTCACAGCGTGGGAGGAAGACAATTTAATTGTGCATCACATTCCTAATTTCTTAATTACATTCTCAAAAATTTGCTTTCACCGTCCAGAGAGAAACAAATTGAGGAGAGCAGACTTAAATCCAACTTAAAGCGTCATCATTATATTTAAACTTGATAAAAAGAAAACCAGCCAAAAAACTCTCATGTGCCTTTGATTAAAAAAAGTTACACGCTGTACACTGCACTGTGTGGTGCCTACCGTGCATATTATTATTATTGTTATGAAGTAAATAAATATGATATTAAATGTGGATTTAATAATTGTGATGTGATTCATGTGTATGAGATATCTGTACAATTTAAATCTAACGATAATTTAAGGTAATCTCAGAGTTTCAGAGAGAGAGTTCACATTATGCGTCTTTGTTGTAGTAAATAAGGTAAGAAACTCATTTAAAGTTAATAAATATATACCGAGAAGTAAAAGTTAATTAAGGGAATACAAATAGCATATAGGTACATATTTATGTGTTATGTACACATTTTACCATTATATATACTATACTATATACATACCTATATATCAATTAGTAACAAACCATTTTCATTCTCTTTGTCAGTTTTGTTAAACAGTTTTAGTCGTACACTAATCTCAGATACTCTCCTATATATTAATTACAGTTAAAATCCTTGTACATTGATGAATTTTTTTTACTAATCATAGACTTAACTAAGTACGTTGTATTAACCATAGTTATTATGTAACTTCTATTAAAATAATATACAATGAATCATCCGTATTCTGTCCCTGTGCATTATTTAAAACTGAGATATACGATATTATAATCCCATACATAGTTTTGTGTCTACACATACATACCTGTATATATATATAATCCGAGTTTGACGAGGTCACGTACTTAATAATTCCACTTAATCTCATTGTTTTAATTTACTTAATATTAATTCATAGTGTGATGGAGACGTGCAGATAAATGAGGATTATTTCATTACATCAAATAGATACTTCTCCCGGTCTCCATATCAAATAGCATCATGATCAAAAGCCAGGAGCAAAAAGTCAGGTTTCTCTTGTGTTTTTGGTATCTCTCGTGTAAATCTCTCATCTCACCATAAAATATTCTCCATTTCCATTTGTTTCCCATTCGTAGGTATATTTTGTAATTCACAATTCATGTATCCTAAAAAAAAATCTCGAGCTTTACATGCGTAGACATACCTACTTTTAGATGAACATATACGACGTCACTATTTTATTATGCATTATTTATGTGAAAAGGGTAATTCAATCATGTTGATGAGACGAGGAGATATAGCTTGAGCACAGTGTGTGTGTACTTATATATAAATATATATATACAATCAGCCGTATTATAGCTTCAAAAAGCCAATTTGTTCATTCTCTCACACTCTCTCTCTCTTGCATTTACACAAAAGGAATGTGTTCTAGGGTTCATCATGACTTTGATCAGTATAATTAAGTGCATTACTCCGGGAAATGAAGACGAGTTTATTAAATACTTTAGTCCTATATATGTGTATGTGAGTGTTGTGTACATTGTACATTGTACATGGGGAAGGGATGTGTCTAATAACCATGGGGTTACACACACCACACACAATACTATGCAGATAATACTACTGTGTTACGAATAATATGTGTAAGCTCTATAGATAATTACCAATTTGTTAGAGTTGAACTATACAGATATATATATATTTGTAAGCATCACTGTATCATTATTATTATTACCATATTTCTATATACATATACAGTCAAATTTACATGAATTAAAAAAACGTGAATAAATTAAATAGTACTTTTTACCACACTGTAGACGTGTAGACATTTTTGCTTGGTTACTAATTACAAATTACTTATCGTAAGTACCTAATACATACGTACTTATATAGATATGTATGTTACATTTATATGTACCTACGCGTTTTTTTATTTTATTATTATCATTAGTATTTTATTGATTTTATTGACAAGTTTCAAATTATACTGATGAATTATGAATAGATTTTATACACGTAGACAATACATAGTTACATCAAATATGAGATACCAATGTATAAAGGTACTACATCTGACAAGATACAACCATTACCTAATGTATATTCTTATCTACATATATATACATACAATTTACCACATATGAGGCTATCTATTCAATTTACTGTACATGTTTGAAAAGTTTATATAGACTCCTATGTGTATATCTCCCATAGTTTTATTTAACCTACTCTTAATTAGTTACTAATTATGTATTACATTCATTTGTATAATTTTAAACATTGAACATAAAACGGACAAAAATATTATATTGTACACGCGAATACTGATAACTGATTACCTACAAATTAAAAATTACAACTTTCAAAAACCAGCTGTATGTGACAAGTTGTTTTTTTCTTTTTACCCAAAAACCTACCATCCAAAAATGAATAGTTACGTCACTAACATTTTCTTGTTGGTTTTTTTTTTAAAAAAAAGCCTACCCATTTTATTAGTATTATTACGTCGGAATGTGTATACCGCACACATTCCATACTATAAATTCTTGAGGAATTTACATTTTTATTACGAACGAGTGGACTACATTACATACGAATGGAATCATAATTTGAAACAAGGTGCTCGATAATTAATGCTAATTAAACTTTTCCTTATACATATATGTATGCAGTGCACTCTGCACTGGGGCACGTCATAAAGAATGGGAATGTATGAAGAATTTTGGAAATGGATTAGTTGTCCTGTCAGTTTGTCAATTAGTTGTTGCCTGCTCACCATTTCATTGCAGTTGTTGTGTGTGTTTGTGTGGTGGGTATTAAATGTTATGGCAGTGAGAGTGTGTATTATATGGTGATGGTGTGTGTATGTGTACGAGTTGAATGTTATCGATGCATAATGAATGAATAATAATGAATGGAATTGAAGGAATTAATGAAAAGTATTCAAAGGCGAGTGTGAGTCTATGTGTGTTGTGTGTTTGCAAAAGTGAATGAACGCTGCGGACTTGGTTTTTTGTTGGCGTGTGAGGAGAGAACCCGACTTCAACAATGCATCTTCATTTTTCGTCTTCTCAGTTCTCATTCTTGACGTGGAAACCAATTTTTTTCCCTTCCCCCTCTTCTATATACATACCTGACGACTCTCGAAAACTCTAAATCTTCATACAATTTTATCCACATTAGTTTTCCTCAGCTGTTATATTTTATACATTTGGTACTCTCACATGTCAAATCCCAAAACTGTAAATGGTAACTCACTAATAAAGTAAATGGGGCGAACAATAAGAGCACAGGTGAAAAAAAGTTACCTGTAATAAAATACCAAGTCCATGTGAAGAAGACGTATTTACAATTTAGTAAATGTACGATAGACAATATTGCAACAATTCATTGAAGGAAACCACTTTGCTTTGCAATGTGAAAATATATATGCTCAGCTATGTATATATGTACAATCAAGTACAATGAACATGCTCACAGCCGTGTACAATGATAATTCATTTAAACGAACCAGTTATGCACAGCGACAGATCAAATTCATTCAATTTCAGATGGAGATTCCGATTCAGAGAGTATAGAGAGAAGGGAAAGAAGAAGAAAAAAAGTAAATTGATGTCTTTAAAATAATTGTGCTGTACATACGGAATAAGTGCATGAGGAGGAATATATAACAACCACATAGTACATACGTTACGTGTATACGTATTACGTAATCAGAGATATTTTCATTACACAAGTCAGATTACTCGTAAATAAAGCCAGTCTATTTATCAAATCCTAATTCATGCAGTCACATAGATATCTGTATCTGTATATGCCCACGATCAAACGATCAAACAACCAACAGATATAAATTGACAATTTATTTTATTATAATTATACCATCCGACATTTTCCCTATCATATCAATATTACCAGATTATCAAAGAAATCCTTTCTTCCTCTTCCTCTCTTCTCTCTCTCTCTCTCCTCATCTCATAAAGATATAAGATATAAAATGCATTTAACGTTCATCTTTAGCTTTAGAAAGAGTAGTTTCAAGTAGTTTGACTTGGATTTTTTGGATTTAATTCTGTGAACGAGAAAGAGAGACAGAACCAGATGAAAGAGAGACCTAAGAAGAAATCTCACAGAGAGAGAAAAGTTGCGGGTTCAAATTTGTGTGAATGTGAATGTAAATCTCTGAGTGAGTGAGTGTGTGTGTGTGCCGAGTGCGTAGTAGCAGAAAGTAATAAAATATCCAGTCAAAAAGACAGCAAATGTGGATGTGAATGAGACTTCGTTTATGAGGTGGATGCATACACGTAGGTTTTAAGCACCAGTACTTAACTTTAACTACATGTATAAAGTCCATACAGAAATTTATTGCGAGTATTTGTACTTGTGAGTTGGGCATGCATATGTAGGTAAGTATATGTATGTACAAATATCAACTTGTTTCTTACTCATGTCTGATTTGATCCTTGTACTAAAGTGTATTATAGCAAGATTTGCTGGTTCATTGTGTTGTCATTCATACGGAGATTATTATACATACAAATATGTATATATGTATAGTTCATGATAAATATACAATACAAATTCGTTATATATGCAGATAGTCCGCCAGATAGACTCTGTGGGATAATAATAAGATGTCCCTATATGTGTATAGGACAGTATAGGTGTATACATACAGATATATATGTAATGGGGCTGCAAACAGGTAGGTAGATGAGATGCTAGATGATGGTTCATGGTTGCTGATGGTGTTTGAAATTGGATGTTCCTCCACCATTCACAAAAGATCTCTCGCTTCCACCTCCATTCATATACATATACATACATCCATTTTACCTGTACACATCTAAAACTTTTTTCAAATGACTCTCATTCTGATTTTTTTCCCCTATATTTCTGTGATTCTGATCTCCATGAGTAATAATAAGCGACACAGACGAGCACCAAACTGACGGACACACACACACACATAAAAAAAGATGAACTTGCCAGTTAACCATCGTACTATAAAAGCGTTACAACTATAACACTAACACTTTTTTCCCCTATTTACTATTTACCTTCCTTCATCTACCTGAACAAGTTGGCAAGAAAGATGAAGAGGAGGAAGGGAAAAGAGGACAGGATAGACAACATAACTTGGTACATTACATAACTCATCCCCACTAATTGTATCGTTATGTGTAGAATAATGTGAGGAGCTAACAATCTGAACATGTAACAATTGTATAATTGTGTGTATGTTCTTTTCCTATATCACATTCTCTTATTTTATTTGCTTTTTTTTTTGTCAAAAGAAAATTTTACTCTACAGTGTAGATGTAGAGTCTACACACAGCTAGACATAGAGATAACATATTTTTTTCTTCAAGATGAGATGAGAAAAGGACACCAAAATCTGGACTTTTAAACATCAAATCAAGTTTTGGAATCTAAAATCTAGAATCTGGAATCTCGTATCTGAATTCATTCTATACAGACCTTCCATTTCCCTCGTACCTTTAAAAAAAATAGGAGTCAAGAATTGAGACTCTGAAACTCTGAACCTCTTGAGATTCCAGATTGAGGAATGAGCATGAAATAAATTGTGTACAGACTTGTTACTCGCGTATTTAGAACATCCAAGAAAAAAACTATTTAAGAGATTTATTTACACAAAAGAGGGAAATTATGTTCCAATATCTTTACTCAAGTACTTATGCTAGACCTTAAGTACGATGTATAGTTAATGTAGAGGGAAAAGAGGGGGGAGACATTTTATTTCATGTTCATGTCTGCTTCAACGCCGAAAGGAGAACTGGAGCTAAATACTAACAATAAGTCAGAAAGTCAAAGTGGAAACTAAATGGAGTGAAAGGGATTTTCCTTTGGTATTCTTTTTTTACTCAAACTCTCCTTGGATCTTATAGATCTTAGATCGTCCTACATTAAAACGTATAGGCTAGATCTATAAACATAATATTATCCGTAGAGGCAGAGGGACTTGGACAGTTAAGACGTTTTAAGGCTCCTTTACCCAATAGAAACATTAACATTAGGAACTGTTCATATGTGCACACAAGACATTTGATATTCACTCAAAACACAGTGTAGAACAACTGTAGAACGTAAACAGTCTATGCTGTGAACATGCATAATGAACATAGTAATACTAATATGTACACACATAAGTAGCTCAGGTCAGAATTACGTACTTGATATAATAACGAATATATATGATACGAGTTGGAACAGATTACACTCATTCACTTCACCATATTCATATACGCATATAGTTATAGTGGTTACGTCGTTCACTCGTAATGACTAAATGATGATATTTGATATTATGTATTTGACTGTATGACATTAAAGTTGAAGGGTTAAATACTAAATTGGAGGTAGTTCATATTTCCTCTACACATAGTTTAAATCTTTACATTTATCATACAACTCTTTATCCTCAGTGTGTACATACTCAGTGTGTATTACACACACAAAGCTTGCCTTCTACTATTATTATTATTACTACAAATTATGTACATATTTTGAGTTGATATACACTTGTGCCATAGCAAGAGAAGTAAGTATTTAAATCGACCCACACGTCACAGCTCTGCTGTACAAAATATTACGTTTTACTTGTGCTCACATATTTGATAAAATGTTGCATGGAAAGTTCTCTTTCAAATCCGTTTCCTTTTGACTAGGCCTAATGACCAAAATCAGCTTTTTATTTAAAAAAAAAACTTAAAATCCTTCCTCATCAAAAAGGTTTTCAGAACTCAGTTACGTATTTTTTTTTGACTTGAAGACTCGAGCGAGCGAGTAACTTTTGATATTTAATCTCTGCTCGACAGATACACACATTTCAAAGAATCTGATTATCAATACCGTTCCCCCCCTTTTTTCATATATGAGATTTATTCAAATTGACTAATATCGAATATGCTCAAACATCTCTTTTTATCCCATGGTAATTGAAAGCTTTCTCCCCCCGGATTTCACAGGATATTATGCAGAGCGTTTGTGTAACACCATTATGCTACAGATATTTCATTTTCAACTTCATAAATGTTAATAATCTGTTTTTTTTTCCTGGAATGGATATAAAAGTAAACATTACTATTGATAAAATGAAAATACACACTTATCCTAATATCTGTAATCATAATCAGAGGAAAACTCTATTGAGTACAGTTGTCGTATATTTCTTTGATTACCAAAGTTTGATCTATGTCTTTAATCTTGATGGTCTCTCTCTGTAGTCTGTAGGTAATTAAAAGGGTTTTTTGACAGTGTGGTTGAAGAAGTTTTGCTCATATAGAAACTATAGATAGTACAAGTGCATAATAATATGGATGAACAGTTAGTGGATATTTGAGGTATTGGGGAGCGTGTAGAGTTGTAGAGTCTTTAAATGTACTGAAGATGTGCAAGTTCCAAAGGGATAAGATGCGGATATGATAAATGAAGTGGGAAATCTGAGGTATATGTAGGTAACTTGTTTGTGTGTGTACTCTGAACTCTGTAATACGTTTTCTGTGGGTTCTTTCTCGATTCTCGACTCCAGACTGGAAAACGTCGTGCACACTGACAATGAGTGAGAGAGAGAGAGAGAGAGAGAGAGCAGAGATCTGAGTCCATATGTAGTCTGACAGTCTGTGTAGTGTATAAACTGCATTAAAAGATCATGTCAAGGGAGAAACGGCTTCGGTTGAGTGCATCATAAAAGCAGTTTATGTTTCCTATGGAGAATTCCGCATTGGGGGGAACGTGCACATGTGGATGTGGGTACAGCCAGATACACATTGCAGATACACATTGCTCTCAATCTTGATGTATGTACATTGTACATTTTGCTCCTAGATGTTTGATCGTCATGGAGAAATGATTTTCTGATCTCCAATTTCCGATTCCCGGACCTTTCATGATACTTTTCCTCCTCATCATCGTCTTCCTTTATATATTTTTTTCTTGCTTGATAAATCTACCAACGTCTTTGATGATTTCTTTCAGTATTTTTTATTTTGATTGAACTGTAAATCACAAAATTTCAAATTCTATACATAGTATAGTATTAGTAGGTTTTCCGGTAAGAAGTCTGAACTATAGAGCTAGAGATATACCTACACTTTCAAAATCCAAAAACACAAACTATTCCTATTCCTATTCCTATTCCTATGGAACATATACCTAATATGTATTATGTTTACATAATAATATGTAAACACCTAAACACATAATTTTCTAGTTTCTATATCTGTATTTTCTCCACATTCTGTAAAGTTTCAAACCTTTATAAATTATTACTTAATCTACAATGTTACGCTCCTGAATATGTTTCATATGACAATAAGATGGATTTTGTATACAGAGGATGGATAATAAGTGACAATATTACAATGATAATGGTAATAAAGGGGTTGGTTATTGTGAATTTGATGGTTTTCTCTAATGTCTGCAATCTCTGTAGAATCCAACTAATTGGGTTTGACTATATGAATTATTATCATTACGATTGTGTATTTTAAGTATGTGTATTTGCATTTTGTTATTGAGAATTGTATGGAAATGAATTATACACCCTGCTATGCTCAACCTCAACTTCAACTTGTTTCTCGAGAGGGAATTGAAATATTTTGTACAAATAATAATATAAATATACACTCTTCATATATACCGTCATACCGTCGCCGTGCCGCCTGAATTATATGACAAGTGACAATAATGGTGACAATAAATTTTTTTTGTCTATTGTGTTAAGTATCCAACGAGATGAATGACGTTACCAAACAAGCTCTTTTTATATATACCGAAAATGTAAATATTTAATAGTTTTTTTCTAAATACTCAACATTGTATTCATATAAGTACTCAAGTTAAAATGGCTTTAAAATGTGTATTTATGAAATAATTACGTATCAGACAAATAAATTAACTAATTAAGAAACCAATAATATGTAAAGAATTTTATTGATTTCTCTCGAGTGACAGTGGCAAAAGTGGACCGTAGATTTTATTCATAATAATATTTTCATATGCATTCATCTCCTCATATTTTTGTACAGAGGACAACAACGAACAATGTGCGGGATCTTGGATTTTACAATATCGTTATAGGATATGAAATGTTGGACGGGGGAATGTGAACTGTGTGTACAATATAATGATGAACATTGGAACAATAATGTAGTTGAATAGGAAATGGAGTTGGTAAGTGGACAAGTTGACTACGAAGCAAGTTTCTCAATTGTTATGGTTATGTGCTCATGAGTAATAATCTTTTCTCGGCTGACACCTTGATGGAGTCAGCCGGGATTCGAACATAAATCCTTTTCTCCTTTTTTCCTCATCCTCTCTCTCTCTCTCTCTCTTTCCCATTCATTCATTCATTTTCCCTGAGCATCACACTACTGCACACTTATTATTATTATTATTATGATAAGTTAAATAGATGGTATGGCATAGAGTTCAACTTGAGCTCAGCAAGAAGAAGTTTAGTCCTAGCAAATGGTCAGACCAACTACCAACTACTAACTATCAACTATGTACTACAGAACTACAGAACTACGGTCAAATAGGTAGACTTTTCCTTCTTTTTCACAACTTTTTACACGGGATCTGGGATTGGATCTTAATGGTAAATAGGTATGTATATCACATCTCTACTTCCATCGAATCCAAAAGTCTTTTAGTCTTATCACCTGATCAAATTTTCTGCTCAATTTTGCGAGGGTTTTTTTCCTCCTTCAATTTGAAACGAAAAGAGATGAGACTAGAAATTTGAGGTACTTCCACAAGAAGCTGTGGAAGTAGGCTAGGTGTTGGTGGTGATGATGCTGCTGTTGCTGTTGTATATTGTTGTTGTTGGAGAACATGAGACCAGAGATCATCATCATCTTTACTATCTTATCTTACACTATCCTTAAAAACTACTATCTTTCCCCTGTGTATAGAATATAGTGGAGCCGGGGGCAAGAACATGCGGGGGCAAAAACATGCACTCATTTCATTGTTAATTTTCTCCGAAACTATATGGTTTGTTAAAAAATAATTAGTCTTCATAGACTAATGGAAAACCCGGTCAAAATACGTTATTAATTCTATAAATCATTAGAAGGATTTTCATTTTTCCTCGGTAAAAAATTCGCTTAAAAAAAGTAGCATAATTTTGACTAAAAAATGGTTTCTTGGGTTTTGCCTGTAAAAGACCTTCCGACAAATTGAACAGAAATGATAAGTTTTAAAATTCTCAAAACGGTATGAGTACAACAAAAGCATATCCTTTATTCACTTTTCTTTCCTTGTCTTCTAAACAATGCAAAACAAGGAAAAAAACGTCTTCTCGTAAAACGGATTGCATGTTTTTGCTCCACGTAGTGTCAACTGGAGATCTCTTTTCTAATTACAATTAAACCATGTCAACCATAAATATAGAGAGCCATTTACTACAGTGATTGACCAAAATCCAATCTAGTATTTCATAGAAATTTAGACCTTTTACAACCACCGTGGAAGGTGGTAGGAATTAAAATTTAAAGTGCATATTTTTGCCCCCGGCTCCCCTACATGGTTCTATTGCATTCTATTGCATTGTATGTACATATCGGATATAATGGCAAACCACAGAGTACAGAGCCGCTTGTACATACTTTGTTTCAACTTGAGCTTGAAAACATTTCCAAGATGATGATGACGGCGGCGGTATGATGACTGGTGAATACAAGTACGACTTTCCGCTTTGACTTGACTTTAGCTGAAGCTTTGAGAATAATATAACCGGTCTTCAGATGTTAGACATGGACAGAGATTCAAGCCTGTCTCTCTCTCTCTCTCTCGTTGGAAGTTGGGCTCATCTAATGAACAAATGTGTAAGCATGTATTTGTATACGCACTGAATTCACAACATGAACAATTTTCTCTTATGAAATTTTTTGGGGTCGTTTGCGTTCTTTTGCTTTGCGTTCACTGTGTATGTATGTACGTACTTGAATTGAATGTTACTTGCTACATATTGTATATGAAATTTTTTAATATCCGTCAGGTGCATCGTCGTCGTCGTCGTCGTCGTCGTCATCGTCTTCGTCGTCGTCGTCGTCGTGTTCTAATCGTAAGTGTTTCGACACATCCACACGGATGTGTGTCTTTATTGGATCGGAAGATGTTCCTTTTTATTGTCAATAAATTTGTAAGGAATATAATGGTCACTTATTAGTTTTCCATTTTTTTATTATTATTATTCAGTCTACATCCACATTCTACACTGACACTGTAGAGACTGTAGAGACTGTAGAAGTTGAGACTATATACCATTTACAGACATTACATAGTCTGATACTGATATGTACCCACACAATGACTGAACCATCATAATGAAGTTGTGTTTTCAAATTCAAATTGTGGTGAGTAAAGATCGTTCAGATTATACGTTCACAACGGAAAAAAATACTACATCCATGTTCAATCCACATCACGAGTGTATATGTACAGATACAAATACAAATGGTTGTATTCCGGAACGTATGTACATGTACATAGACATACCTATATGTGATACGAGAAAATAGGTGCAGTTTCAGATAAAGGGACTCTCTCAAAGTCTTGTTTTCATGAATGAAATCATCCCAGAACAAAAAAAAACTACAAACTACACACCATTACGAAAAGGTAGGGAACGAAGAATTTATTCAATAGGTACGATATCCGTATGTAAGTATGTACATGTAGAGAACTGACTGACGATGAGAGTTGAGCAGGAACTACCATGAGTATGAGTATAGCAGCTTTAATCTGACGATGGATGAGGCAGAGAGAGGTAGAGAAAACGGCTACCGCTGTCTCTCTGTCTCTCAACTCTCTCAACCTCATCTTCATCCTCATCCCACACTTGTTCCAGGGGTGCGAATTCATTCAATAATTCCACAAGAAGATTCTCTCTCTCTCTCTCGCTTTCTTTCTGTGCACAATCTCTTGAGTATAGCTGGTAGTTGTAGGTTGTAGTTGTAGGAATACGAAGGAAAAATATCTTATAATTAAAAGGGCCCATTGTGATTCTATATATATATATATAGATTGACTCTGCCGCTGCTTCTTCTTCATATTTTTCTTCTGGCAGTGTCCTTTGTTCATTCAAGTTTCGTGTATGGAGATTCGTGTAGGTTTGAGGAAGGAACTTTTGCTTGGACATGGCATTGGCAATGGCACGGCATGCTATATGGCTTTCTTCATTTTTTTTTTATATATAAAAGCTGAGCTTACGAACTGAGCTGTGAGCTGAGGTTGAGGTCAAATGTGCATTTTAAGACTTGATCTCATGTCCGCTCCTTTGACTGACTGAGTATTAGTCAAGTTGAGTCGGTATAATATACATAATATTACATGTAGGTACTCTATATATTCCGCAGTAAAAAAAAATGTACAGAGCTGAGTCTGAGTGCGGCATACACACATATAACAAGTCCCTCTAACTATTACAAATTGCACGTACTGGTAAATTGAAAAATAAGTACTACCTTTACAATATGCATACGGAATATACAGAAAATGCAGGTACAGGTATATCACATCCACATCACATCACACACACAAAACAAGGACATGCATTTTGAAGAATTTGTATGAGGATGAACTATCAACTATCTGTATGAGTTTGAGTTTGAGTTTGAGTTTGAGAATGAGAAAAGGAGAAAAGAAAGAGGTAAATTGTATTGAATGTTCACGATGACTTCTTTACACCATTCTCTTGGTTTTTATCTGTGCAGGTGTTTCACTTTTCCTCGTCTCTCTCTTCTCTCTTTTATCATGTCCGAATCACAACATGTTGTACACACACACAGAACACAGAACACAGGTACGTTTTCTTTTCACTATATTTTTTCCAAAACATCCTCATTTTCCCAATGTTCTCTCTCTCTCTCTCTTTGTCCCTGTCTAGATTTTTGAATTCTTCATTTTCATTCTTCAATACAATTCACAAGTGAATTCACAGAGTATATGGTAAATGAATAAAGTACATAATGGAATTTTTATACATACTTGTCATAATATTCAGAATTCAGAATCCAAAATCAAGAGAATCTCAAAATGTGAATAAAGATGTATAAATATAAAAAATGTCACATTTTATCTCTGTTTGCCTTTTCCATCCATTGTTCTTCTATATTTACACAGACTTTTTCATTTTTCTCTCATCCAGTCGTACACATACACAAATCTGTATGTAGAATATGTAGATGGTAGAATGTGTAAATAGTACATACACAGAGGGACAGTGAGGATCTGGGAGAGAGATTCTAGATTAGAATATTACACACAACATTGCTTATTTATTGCCTTTTGTATGCACGACTATTACTAAAGATATTATTTCTGTATTACTTATTGTGTGGAATACGAAAATGTTTTTTTCTTTCATTGTTATACTTATACTTACTTACACAATTCTCATTATTCATTGATACAGGTTCAACTTTTCTGCCTCACCTCTTCTCGTATTCCCCACTCTCTTCGCTCCCCACCCCCCTCAATAAAATTATGAATGAAATTCGTACACACACACACTCACACACACACACAAGTTCACAATATATTGTAGTCACCAGGACTTTAAGCATTACAGTCAATACATTCAATTGAATTATTCAACTTGTTTACGTGTGTGTGTGTAGCAGCGAGAATGTTTTACCAATTCACAACATTCACAATTTGCAATTTAATCATTTACCATTTACAATAAATGTTTTATGCAAATTGACAAAAATTAAAAACGACTTTTTTTTCTCTCTCTCTCTCATTCCCTTCTTCGCCATTATTTATTGAGTATATAGAGAAATAAATGATGGAGTTTGAAGACGGTTCAAGACTGTAAAATACATGGAAAACGAGGGAAAATGGCATCGTCACCTGGCTCAATGAATGAACAAAATGAAACAACGAAAACAAAGTAATTCATTGTCAAAAAAAAAAAGTTGTAAAAACGTGAATGTCAGTGAATGTGTGACTGTGACTGTAAGTGCATAAGGCTGGAAGATCGGCATTTGCATTAGCAATTGCCCCTTGATTCTCCTCTCCTCGACATTCTAGTATTCTGGTTCTATAGGAATCGAACACGAAAAATGAAAATTTATTTCATTAATATTTTTACTATTACTTACTTATTTTGACTTCAAAAGCCAAGATTGAGAGGATTTCAGGATTGAGAGTTGAAAGATTTTTTTGACTTTTTTCTTTCTTTTTTTTTTTGAAGGAAAAAAGACATTGTAAAATAAATTAAGTTTTCCATATAGTTTGACGCTTATTATTTTGTCTACAGTCTGGCCAATGCTATGTGTATGTACAGATGAAAAAATCATGAATGGATGAATGGTCGTATGTTTTTGTGGCTTTATTAGAATAAATGAATGAAATATTTCTCTTATCCTTATTCCTTTCATTTCATTTCACATCCTTCCTCAATTCTCATTCCCTCTCGCTCTCTCTGGAAAAGAAACAAAAGTCCTCTGGACATGAGCAAACGCGTGTAAAGTTACGTTACAAGTTGAGATTTGTCATAGTCGTTCTGGTTCTGGTTATGAGTTGAAAAGTAATTTACATTTACGATACAAATCTCGTCATCTTTTTTAACAAGTTTGCCATAAAAAATTTAAAACTAGCTCCTTATATAAATACGATTAAATGAGGAAAAAATACCATTGATATTTTACGATCTTCTGCAAAAAAAAGAAAGAAGAGAAAGATGTAGAGAGAGAGAAAAGGAAGGAAGGAAAAAAATAACTTTGTCGTCGTTCAAAAAGATTCTCTTGAGTTTGAAACTTGAAGTTTGAAGTACTTTGAAGCTACTCGGAATTGATTCATAGCATAACATAAGTCTAATCATATGTGCAGGTTTGGTTTGGTTTGGTTTCTCTATGTAGATCTGACTGGGGGAAGTCGAAAGGAGAACAAACCTCAAAATAATACTTTTTAATCTCAAGTCCATCGGAAATCCTAAAACTTATGAAAGGCAAATATAGGAAGAGCTCAACTCGGCACTCGAATGATGTCAAACTTCTGTCTTGAGGAATCAATTTTAAATCCAATGTTCTGCTCCAAGTTCCAAGTTTTTCTTTTGAGTTGAAATTTGAACAAACTCTGTAACTCTCTGTAATTCTAATTTTAGTATTACAGTAAATTTAATTCCCTTTAAAATTCTCTCCTCATTTTCTCTTGTGATCACATGACCCTGCGTCCAATTCCAATGTGAGTGATGAGTTGCGTACCCACCAAAAAATAGTAAAACTTTTAAATACATATCCTAAAATTCCATACAGAATACTTGGCATGCCTTTTAAAAAACTTTTCATAATTGCAAAAGTGAACAAAAATGGAATTTTGGTGAGTCCATCTTTATTTAAATTACATATAACATATAACACAAGAGCTCCTCTTTTCTGTTTCCCTAGAATATTGAAGCTACTGTGTGTAAAGTGTAAAGTAAATTCCATTGGACTTGAACGGAAGAAAACATATCTATATGTATACTGATTTTGTATACACACATTATTATTAAATATAATACGCATTAATTTCCTTTGCTTGCTTATTTACACTTGAGCCATAAATTCCATTGTAAATATCTTGTTTACATTCACTAACGACAAGTCCACGTTTGACGTTTTATGTCATGCCAAAAAGTACTACAGAGTTCAGAGTTGAGACTTGATCTCTCTCTCTTTCTCCATCCGTCCGTGGATACTGTTTGTTTGCTCATCATATTCATCTGCATATATATATACACATCTACATTCTACATTCTACATCCCATATATACAGATGGAATTTTTATAGCTCGTATGCATGCAAATACAAAGTGATTGTACATATGACTACTCTAATAATTATAATTATCAAGACATTACATGCGTGTACAGACGAGAGAAGAGTCCGAGAGGAGGAGAGAAAAGCAGGCAAAGAAGAAGGGAATTTTCATTTCAATCTCTCAAAGACCAAGAGCCAGAGAGGAAAGAAAGATGATGATGATGATGATGATGATGATGATGTTTGAAAGCTCTCTTGTCTGAGTAAATAAGCTTCTACGGAAAAGTTATTAGCGACCACCAAAGTCAATAAAACAGACAGAAGCACACTACTATTTACAATATTTACATGCATACGATATTTACTTGTGGTTGTAGTTTGTAGTTGTAGTTATGTAGTAGTGTGCCTGATTAAATATTTAAAATCAATTCACACGAAGAGCCATTCGAACGAACGAACGAACGACGACCAAGGGTCGTCGTCGTCTCAAGTCTCAAGTCGTCGTCTGCTCGCTACTATACATTTTTTTCTACTATTTTTTTTCTGACGATGAACCTCTGCTACTGCTACTGCTCTTTTTACCGAGTCGTTCAAATGAAATCAAGATGCCCACGTATTCACGTATAGTTGTGTATCTGTATGTAGTCTGTTAGTCTGTACATGGGAAGATTACAGATAATCCAACTATAGACAATGTCTACGTACAAATACAAACAATATTTACACATGTGACGTGTACAAATAGCTCAAAAAATCTATATACGATAGGAATCCTTGTATAATAATAATAATAATAATACAATGGGTCATTGAGGCCAAACGTATGTATAGAAAAAATGAATGACTGTATATAAAGAATCCTTCTGGCTCCTGGCCCCTGACTTCTGCCACTGCCATTGCCATTGCTACTGCTCTTCAAATTCAAATTCAAATTCAAATGCTTGATACCTCGTTCCGTCCATGAAGTTCCATCTCATTTATTCTTGTATAGATTCAAGATTCCCAATACATGCAAGATGAGCATGTACACATTTGTGCATTTCTAAATCGTAAAATTCCTTATTTCTAAACAATACTAAAAAAAAAAAAAAAAGAATTCATATCACTCATCACTCACACAGCAGAGTGACAGAAACAATAATGGATCGACATTGACAATTGAATATTGAATATAGAATATTGAACATTGTCAATGTCAATATATAAGGTATATGATGGTGATGACGAGATGTTGGCGTTGAACTGTACAGGTTTGAACGTGTACACGTCAATAATAATCATAAAAAAGTGATATAATGGTCAGTCGCAGTAGAGACTTGTAATATTCGGAATGATTCCAAGAGGAGGTGGACAATTGTCATCCCAGTTCAAAATGGAACCTACAAGCAAACGAAAAAGTTCTTCATCTCACCTCTCTCTCTCTTTCTCTCTCTCCCTGTGTTTCGTTTCTCATTTTTTTGATAATGCAAATCAAACGCGAGCTCAATTGAATCATTGAGGAGTATCTGTAAATGTACGGTAGAATCTACTTGGACTCGGACACTCTCTCTCTCTCGCTCCCTCTCGACATAAATTATGTCCATATTATATTCTTTGTATATACTTACTTACGTGTAGTGCTCAAGGTATTTGAAGATGAGAGAATTTGAGAAGAGGACAGGTGACACAAGCCACCAGGAATATATTCAAATCCTTATTAAAGATACCTATACATAGATGTGTAGATTTGTCGTTGTAGCGGACAGTGAGAGAAAGAGAGAGAGAGAGAGGACGAAAAGGATGAATAGCCAGTCAAATCCAGTAGTCATCTGCATGAGTCTATTTATGGGGTCTCCATGAGAATTTGAATGAATAGAAACTCGACAGTTGATAAATGGACAGTGCCAACTGGGAGCCAATGCTTAGCTTGACAACCACCACGACACGGAGAAGGAGACAAAAAAATGTCATCTCATCTCACCCTCCGTCAACTTGGACCACAAGCAGCCAGCAGCACACACCAAAACCAAACCAACCATCATCATCATCCACTATACAGATACAGATAGAAAGCAACTAGGCAAAGGACAATCAAAACTACTTATAGGTATATTCGTACATATGTATTATGTATACGGAAAAAAATCATCCAAGTATCGTCAAACTCAAACTATCCACTGCTTAACTCTTTCCTTTTCCAAATCAAACTGTGTCTTGAGTTGTTGTTGTGTTGCTGTTGTTGTTATTATGTTATGTTGTGTGTGGTGTGGACTCTGTTCTGTATATTTTTAATCTTAATCATTCCTTTATACATTTATTACGGCCTGAGGAACATTTTTACATTTTTTATGGAGGAATCCGCCTCCAAATTGGAATACATACAGATATATTCAACTGTTTCATTTTCAATTTCTATCCTCAGTTTGTCCTCTCAAAAAGAAAAAAAATTCTCTCTCTCTCTCTCTCTCTCTCTCTCTCTCTCATTCTCTTGGTACAGGTTACAGGTTAAATAATAGTGTATGTATATGATATGTAAATAGTAAATAGTTATACTGTACTTAAGCGTGTAAACCCGGCAATAAATACCTTGATTTCATTGTTGCCTTTGTCATGCATATAGAAAAGAGAGGAGAGGAGAGAACAGAATAGAACAGTGGCATCATGAGAGACATTGTCAATTGTCATCCTCTTGTTTCTTGTCGTCGCCACGATAATCGTATCTTTGTATACAGAAAATATATACATAGTCACATGCTTCTAGAATACCAAATATCTACAAGTACGGCGGGATGTCCAACAATAACGACCAACGACCAACGACAACGACATAACCAAACTACAAACGACTCACAACCAACCAACCACCATACGAATTACATACGAATATCCCTTTCCACTCGTCCACTCACTCTGAATTCTGAATACTGAGGCAAACACAAACAACACTCATCTCCTTCTCAAGCACATATACGATATTTATGTATTTATACACCCGTTGTACATGCTTTATCTTCCCTTTACAAGAATAAATTCATACGGAGATGCATCGAATTAAAATTTAAAAAAAAAAACCCTGTTGAATTTCAGTACTCACTGACTTGACTTTGACTTGTGACTTGTGAGCCACTGCATACAATCCTAAAAACTAAAGGGAAATGATGTGTGCACAACTGCACAACTGCACACAGAGATATACGAAAACGATTACAATCAAATTAATACACAAATTAAAATTCTACAGACCACAGACTGGAAACTGCAGAGAAGGAGGGAAAGAAAGGAGACTTGAGCATATTAAATTACAATTTATTTCCTTCATCAAAATGCTTGATTGTGATTGTAAACTTTTTTGGTTTGGTTGTGGAACGAGAAGGAAAAGGAAAAGGAGACGTGCGTACTCACTCACAACACTTTTGAATCTCATCATGTGTCTCACCTCTGACAGTTTGTACTTTTTATATTTTTCATGCTAATCTCTGTACACACACACATATATACACATACACACACTGGAATGAGCATGTGATTACATTAGAATATATTAAGTCAGAAATCAGATTGATTAACCACAACCCTTACCTTTAGCTTTGAATTGGAATTGGAATTTGGTAAGTTGATGCATCTCATCGTTATAAAACAAAACATAACAAAAAAAACTAGAAAGATAAAAGGAAAAGAGAGTTGGAGAATTGCATATTATATCGTATTGTTGGATGTTGGATGGTGACGGTGATGAATTCCAGTGAAGCGTTGCATATAAAGTATTATAAAATGTGTATGTACATGTACATTGGACGTACATACTATTATAATAGTATGCTTTTATTGAGATTGGATAATGCATTTCAATTTGCATAAATACACTCGGTGATAGTGTAAACTATAAAAGACTTTTGGATTCTCTTTTGCTTTCCGTAACTTTCCGCTCAGGTTCTTTCTCTCTGCCTGTCTCTCTGTCTCTCTCTCTGTCTGTCTGTCTGTCTGTCTGTCTGTCTGTCTGTCTGTCTGTCTCTCTCTCTCTCTCTCTCTCTCTTTAGTCTTTGGTCGTCATCGTCCTTTTCAGGGGATTCGGATCGCATCAGCTTTTCCGGGGTAGACTCCAATGTGAACGGAGTAAAACGTGTGCCCACTCACTCTCTCTTAAACCTGGTGGATCTGTAAATAATCCATGCTATTATATGTGCTCGGTTGATCGTTACTTTCCTCCAGACTTCAACTTGACTGTTGAGTAACTACTTTCTACTTTCTACAGATTTCTACGTTGTGGAAACATCTCTCTCACTCACGCTCTCTCTTTTCCTCTCTTTCTCTCTCTCCCTTTCCTCTGTGAAACAACAAAGTAAAAAGGAAGAGGAAAAAAATGAAATCTGGAGAGTACAAGATGGAGAAAAAAAATACGGGGAATCTAACTAAAAAACAAGAAACAAAAAAAAGTTTGATGGGAGACGCACTCGTCAGTTTAAAAAGAGAGAGAAAAGATCTAACGTATATACTTCAAAGAGTCAAACAAAATATAGTGGAATGGTTGAGCCATGTAAGTATATGTATATGCGAATTTGAGAGTACATAAATGGGAAATGGGAAACGGTATGATAAAGAAGGAAGAGTATCTGTACACATCACCATCACACACACACACAGGTCCACATCCACACGCAGACAATATGGAGTGTGAGGATTTTTTCTCAGGTCTCAAGTGGAAGTTGAATGGGGAAATTGAAATATGCTATGGCAACGTGTTGTACATTTCATTGCATTGTACAGCCCACGGCCCTCCCGACTTGAATACTATTGACAATCCGAGTAAGTACATGCATTGAGAATTGAGATAGTGCCACACAGATTTGTTTTAGCTAGTTATGGATTATGGAGCATTTGCATTTGCATTGGCATTGGCATGGTATTGCTCACGCGCGCCATATACTGTAAATATATATCCAACATTAACAGAACACAATTGAATCCTGTACCTGTACACATTCTATCCATCTGTATGTACATATCTCAAGGCATATCTTCATGTGTCCTTTCCATTCTTATCCGTCCTACACACATTTGCTCCGAGGGATATGCAGCTGAGACTTATACTTGACATATTTGTATAATGCCCGCACTACAACAATAAAACCAACCTTTTTTACATTACATTGCATTCTCTTCTGGGTATTATTGTTGAGTCGTCTGACGACAAGGCGTTTTAAGTACGCGTCTGGAGAATAGGAAATCGGAGAAGGACTTGAAACAGAAATAAGAAAATGAAAACGAAAACGAAAAAACGATAAGTATGCGAACGTAGAAGAAAACAAATATATGGTAAAAGTGCAAGCGTGTGTGTACACACACGCCACGCAGAGAAGAATTTTTTTCTATCTTTCTCTGAACGAGAACAAACGTACCTAGGCCGAAAGAGTGAGAGACAGAGGAAAGGTACATAAAGTATAAAGTAAAGGTAAAGCGAGCGTCAGAGCGATTCAATTTCCTCTCGGTTTGCTTCTTCGCTGTGTCAACGTGGGCGCTTTCAAAGCTTTCGTGTCGTCGTGTCATGTGAGTTGTACATACGATTTCGTATGTATGTGCATACAAATGCCCATGTTTCATATTATATTATAGATACTCACATCCATAGTAAATACTTACACATACGATACACACATGGGGGAAAAGCATAAGGACATGTTCTGTTCTTTTCTTTTCTGTTCGGTGCGGGTGCATTGATGGGCCAAAACTACAAACATGGTTTAAGTCCCTTTAAATCGACAGGAACATAGAACGAAAGTGAAGTGCTATCCACTCACTCTTTCTTTCTTTCTTTCTTTCTTTCTTTCTCTCTCTCTCTCTCTCTCTCTCTCTCT